>JANCMC010021608.1:2704710-2721836 GCA_024363005.1 Charaxes varanes
ATAAATTATAAAATTAAAATAATTTAATTTGTTAACATTTCTAAGTATAAAAGGTAAAAAATACTGTCATTGTTGAACGTGTTACCTCGTTGAAGTAGTTATTGGCGACATTGTGAGGCACGGGGTTCGAACCCCCGTGCTGTTGGTAGTACGCACAGTTCATTTCAGCCCATGGAACTCCACCGTAACACCAATCACATCCGGTTTAGTTTTTTTGGGGGCAAAATTCGCGTTTTGCAATATACCGCCGCGAACGTATCTCTCTAAGTCAAGAAAAATGACACGTATTTCTCAACGCATTTCGCAAAAAAAACGAATATTTAGTAAATTATTAATACTGTTAAAATAGCGTATAATTTTACAAATCTGTCTGCGAAGGAAAGCAGTATATATAAATCTCTGCTCGTAAAATAAAATTGTCGCGTACGCCTTAACAAATCACGCTAAAAGAGAGAATCGCTTATTTTTAACGAATCCCTTCTTGTGAGGAAAAACATCGCGTATACTTCCACGAACGTCCTCTTGCAGAGGAAAAAATGGCGTATTTCGCAACAAATCGCGCCTGGTAAACGTTTAAACCACGTATATCTCACAACGAATTGTCGTCCGACAAACGAACAAGAATCCCGTATTTCCTAACGAATCCCTTCTTGTTGAGGAAAATTATCGCGTGGTTAACGAATCTCTTTTTGAGAAAAATCGGGTATTTTTCAACGAATCTTCGCCCGATATACGGTGAAAAATCGCGTATTTTCCGATTGACCGCGGCCGTATCTCGCCTGTTAATTGCAGGGTTCGGTTCACGACTGAGCGCGACTCACTCTCGATCTCGATCGTCCGTCCCGCTCGCACGTCTGTTTGATATCCTCCGTCTCGCTCGCACGTTTGTTTGTTTACTCTGGGCGGGACGCGCAGGGCGGCCGAGGGCGGGAACCCACGCACAAGTAATATCCAAAGATAACGCACTTTATACTTGTAAAATCAACGATAGAACTAAATAAGTCATAAATACAGAGTCACAGCGCAAATAGCATAAAATATGATTTAGTCTAGTATAATTTTTTATTGGCTATTGTTATTGTATTTGTGCTTCTAATGAATAAACGTTTATTATTATTATAAATATTGTTTTCCAGCTATTGTCTGCATGGCAATATTATAAATCTGAATGTGACTCTGTTAGTTACGTTTTTCGGAGCCCAAGAGAGTCATTAAAAAAACAAATTTAACGATTTTAAAATAATGACTGTACATTATCAATACATTTTTGAAAATCTTATTTATGCACAAAGAAATAGACATCATTTTAAAACACTAGATGATGTTGTTGCTAGAAATCTTAGAAAAGAAAAATCAACTCATAATGTATACGAGTAGGTTTCGTAAAATCAACTCCACATTTATGTGTAACGGTGTTCGCTTTTATAATAAACTACCATGTAATATTCGAGAGATGTCCTTAGTTAAATTTAAAACCTTTATTAAAAGTAAGCTCATTAAAAATCCTATTGTGATGTAAAGGATTATTTGAGTGATGAAAAAACTTGGGAGTAAATTGCTCTAACCGTGTCTGAATTATTGTGATATAAATAAATATATAGGACTATATGACATACTTCTTGTGTATAACAGACGCCTGTTATACACAATTTTTTTTTTGTAAATATATACATACATACATATGGATAATACACCCAGACTCGTTTAACTCTATTTTATTACCTTATTTTGCGCAGAATTCGCGGGCACAGCTAGTCTATATATATAATATTCATGAAATGCAAAATCTCGAAAACTGTGGGACAGAGACGAATTTTAACAGGGAGTTTACAGTTAGTAAACGTCCGCTAAAAATGGACGTTTAGATATGGCCTTACAAGACAGGTCTAAAAGGGCTTTCAGAAATTTAATGTTATGTGGACGAAATCCGAGAAACAGCTGGTAGTATAAATAAATTCAAGAATAGTTTTTAATATTTTTCTCTTTATCCGGAAACTTCTTCGAAAGTACCTAACTAATTTTATAATATCTATACTAATATCGTAAGTTTTATTGGCAACACATAACGCTAATTAAAACCTGAAAATCTATTATAGTAGGGAACCCAAGAAGGGATTTTGCGCAATACTCGAGCGCGTCAGAAAAACTTGCAGGGAGAATCTTTGTACCCTGTAATGTCAAACCAAATATCAACTCTTATAATAGGGGGGTCAGAGTAGTTCGGAAAACTTAGAAGTACTCCAATAGATGGCGTTCGTACTGGACCTGTCGTCTCACCATAAATCGGGTAAGACAACGTCTGCCGGGTCTGCTCATATACCTATTTATATCTACCTGACTTTTATAGGCCTTATAGTATGAGATATCTACACTGCAGCATATACATATGCCAGTTTAAGAAAAAAACCTTAAAAACCATGACCAGACCGATAGAGCCCTCACGAGGCCACCCCGCGAGGCAAATTCCTCGGTCTACGTGCTCCGAACGAAAAACGTTGTGCAGCAAACTTCCGAGGCTGCCTCGCGAGGCTGCTAATTCAGCCAGGACACGGCTCTGCAATAATTGTATTTAAAGTGAAGTAATTAAATTGAATACGAAAACCTTTCCAAAATGTATCACCTTACATAGATTATAATTAGTGAATTAATTAGAATCGTTTCGTAAATCATATCAATTAATTAATTAATTAGAATAATATCATAAATTTATACAAGAATAAATTTGTGTATGTTTTAGTAATTGTTCTGTTGGAAACCTAATAAATAAAATAAAACTGCTAGCACATCCGCGTATAGGTATGAGTGATGGTATAAAAAATTTAAAATAAAAATTATATTTAATAAAATCATCCATTCCTCTACTAGACTTTCTATTAAAAGCTTCTTCTTCTTCCTAGCAGTGTTCCGGTTAAATACCAGGGTCCGCTTAGGCTGTAGAAGAATTGGCTGTGGGGCGAGTTGAGATAACCGATTGCCATCTGACTTCATCCTCTGAACCCCCACGAATTCTACAATCTTAGGACTAACATCACAAAGTGACATTAATCGGAACCCACTGTTTTACGTGGCGTCCGAAACACGAAGGAGGTCGGATATCAAATATAAACCAGTGCTAGAATGGGTCACACATTTATCAACCGGTCGCAGCAAGAAGTTCATTATAAGAATGTTCAGCAGGGGGTAAATTTTGAAATCATTCAATAGATGAAGATATATTTAGAGAAAATTTGCTAAGGTTCCTTCCTTTGTAACGCGATGGACCCGGCACCCGCACGGTGAATCCATGGAATGCTAAGAAATTCGTTTCATTGTAATGATTTATTTCGCAAGGGTTAGCCAGCGCAAATAAGGTTTATACGACATCTCGTTACAAGTCATTGAATTTTTTTGACAGATCGTAGCCTCAAGGTCGTTGTCGACGGTGCATGCACGGGCTCCAAATCTGTCAATACTGGTATCCCACAAGGCTGTGTGCTATCTCAAACTCAGTTTCTTATGTATATCAATGACCTGCTGCAAAAAAGCGGTATTCATTGCTATGCAGATGTTGCAACTGGAGTTGCCTTTGACACCGGCCGGGCCAATATTTCTCTTAGATACGTCAATGAGAGTAGGTACAAACTTGTGTCTCATATCGAAACGCTTCTTAATTATCGGTATGGGTTCGACTAAATTTAGTCGAATTTTACCTTACTTAAGACACAAGTTTGCGCTTTCATCGCTAAAAAGTCTTCTAAAATATAAAAATTCCTTGCGTTAATGTTCGCTCTAATTAATTAAATTATAGACGATATATAAAAACTATATGTATGGTTATATCTTCCGTCATCACGCCGCTTGAATATTCCGTCTCTACACCCTCAATGTCGGAATCTATAATATAATAATAATTTTTTCTGTTTGATTCTATTGAATTCACTGTGTGCGCTAAGAAATTCGTCTCATAAAGGGCTTGAACGGGATAACAATATCGGAACGTGGGCATAATGAACTTCTTCTACTTCCTAGCGTTATCCCGGTTAAGTACCAGGGTCCGCTTAGATTGCAAAGGATTTGGTTGTGGGGCGAGTTAAGATGACCGATTGCCATGTGACGTCATCCTCGAAACCCCCACGATCTCTACAACCTTACGATTAATATTACAAAGTGACATTAATCGAGTTCCGCTGTTTTACGTGCCTTCCGAAGCACGGAGGAGGTCGGATATCAAATATAAACCAGTGCTAGAATGGGTCACCCATCTAATTCTTTCAGTGTTAGAAAGCCCATTTATCGAGGAAGGTTATAGGCTATATATCAACACGCTAAAATTGAATCTATTTTTTTTTTCCTAATTTTACGCGCACCAAGTCGTGAGCACAGCTGGTTTAACGCTCAAGGCAGACAACACATAACACAATAATTGTTACATTGCAGACGTCCGTGGGCGACGATGGCTACTTATCATGAGATGTGCTCTCCGCTCATTGCCTTCTTTTCTTATAAAAATATCACCTACGCTAGAATCTCCTTCTTTTAAATTCGTTCGAAACAGGTTTAGTTTCAATGGCGGATGCAGTTTCATTCATTATCAAGCAAGCAGAGGCGTGCGATCTCGTAGGCGGAAAGCCGTTAAAATTTGTTTGTTGTTAATGATTTCTTCGAGAGGACGTCGTAGATTAATCAGTGGCCGGCATTTGAGTCGATCGCTAGGTTAAGCAGTTCTTACCGCCGTTTACGTCTTCCACGTTAATGATATTTTATTCACATTTTCACCCGGTCGCAGCCAGAGCAACTTAACCTAGCGATCGACTCAAATGCCGACCACTGATTAGGCCACGACCTCCTCCAAATAATATCAACTTCATCATTAAATTACGTCATTATCATCGGCTGCAGTTTGTTTATCAGAATTGATATGATAGATCTCTTTATCGTGCCCTCAGAAACGATCTTTTATCAGAAACGGGTGTAAATTCATTTCTATAAAAAAGATAAAAGCAGAATAAAAACTATAATCTATAGTTGATATAAATAAGTGAAGCGAAAACTTGAGGTATCATTTTACGAAAATTACGAAGACGGAGGGGTGTGAAATTTGGCACAATTGTAGTCCACATAGAGGAAGGTGTGCGAATGCTAATAAAGGGCAACCTCGATTTAACAAATCGGAGGGGAACAAGAAAACATTCGTTATATGAAGTAATTCGTTGAACTGAGGTTTATTATGTTGAGGTTATATCCTCCTCCCGATTCAGGCCACTGCTGGAGTAGGGCCTCATAGAGCTGATCTCATGATGAAGCTGAAAAATAGTTAGATAGCCCATAGGTACTTCGTTATTGACGATATAGCCGCATCAAGTTTGGGCTCGTTTGATTCGTCTTGACGAGTACTTTATACATGAGAAACTAAAGTACTTTATATTAAGATGGTATCCAGGTTCTCATGATGGATCTGGAAGGAGGCCATAGGAATTTTGTTATAAAAAGACAATTCCATCTAGTTTCTGCCAGTATCCTCTTGATTATTTTTTTAGTCTTAAATGGTAACCAAGGTTTGATAATCACGCTTGATGATGGCTATAGGATCTCAGTAATTAAACTTCACAATCTCATCGAGTTTGGGCTCGTTCCATTCGTCTTGATGATTTTTTTTGGCCCTAAATGTTAACCAGGGTCTATGACTTCATGAAGCTAGATGGTGGCCATACCATCGGATGACAATGCATTATTATGATGACATGGAGCTGATCTGATAAAGAAGCTTGAAAGGTACTCCATAGGAACTTTACGGGGTAGGAAAGTACAGCTGCCATTCCCTATAGAAATTCAAAAAATGTACCCAATTCAAGAGTATAATCATAGGACTTATTTGACCGATAAAGCAAATTACGCAGGCGTACGAATGTATTTTTTCTAGTCTATTCCCAGTAGTCTAAGCTGTAAATTTCATACTTTTTTTGGGCTGCTCCCCCCCCCCATTCCTCTTGGGCAGGCGCGGATTCAGCCTTCAATAAAGGTAATGAAACCAGCCACTCAATGTTATTTTGATCTTTGAATTTGTTTATGATCGATATAATGCATTCCTACAAAGGATATGTCTATAAATAAATGATTTTGAAACATCGTTCTTTAGAAGCAAGTCTATTAGGGTAGTGGCCATGCCCATCGTGCCAACTACTGTTGATCCGCCTCCGCCCCTGGATCATTGGCTGGCGAGCTTCTTAACGTCATCTGTTAGCTCCCAGGGTATTCTGGGAGACTTTCAAGTACCTGTACAAACAATATTTCGTATCTTATTTTTTAATCATTACTTTTTTTAAACAATGTCCTTACTATTTTCTCCCCTACGTTTTGATATCATCTGCGTCATCTTCTATCTAGCGTTAAATTGTATGTGTAGCGAGTTAAAAGACTGACTGCCATCTTACGTCATACCGGAACCCTCACTACCGCTAGAATCACTCTGCTAACAAAAATCACTCAATAACAGCGATACGCACTGTTTTACGTGCCTTCTGAAACAGAATGAATTAGAATATTTAAAAACTAGTGTTGGAATTCGTCACACATCTACCAACTGACCGCGGTAAGAACTCCTTAACTATGACCCAAATATCGGCCACTGATTAACGACCTGCTCTTCCTCTCAAATAACATTACTGGAAATACGATTCATCAGGATTATCAAGCCTTCCAAATGTTATCAAGTTATTTTGATGTGCGTCGGCAGAAACGTAATCACAAAGTTCCACGGAATCCAAACTGACAACCCTCGTCACGGGTGCTTAAAAGGGATAATATGTTTAATTGATTCCGTCTAATGAGCTGGAAACAAATAACCAGTTTGTCTAAAATTTTCGAACAAACAGTTATGGCCGCTCCACATTATTGTCGTGAATTCACGGCACTGGTCATGTCCTTCACATTCACGGAACCGTGAACGCCTCGAAAGAGGTGCGAACCCTTTGTCGCGGGACAAAATACCGACTCTGATCAGGGACCTTTACGGCACTAATGTGGAGCTGCCACTCCAACAACATCGGTTTAGCAGGGAACCTTTTTGGCTTGGTACCAACTTCAACGCATTAGTAGGTGTCTACTAAATGATCGTAAGAAAGTACTAATTATTGTTTGCTTCTTACTTCCTTAATGTTTTTTGAAGGCGGTTTAATTTTTTATTCTTTGCATAGTGATCAATTTTCTATGCATATTTTTGTGCCAACCTACCAACCGATTACAACCCAACAGAGCCTTTGTCATTCTTATCTGATTGATGAAGATTAAAGAAATTTTGCGAATAACAAGTGAAGTGAAATTATTGAAATAGACATAGTGTAAGCATTTTTGGTATGCATGTATCTTCAAGAACCAGTAACTGCTTGGGGAGACGAGTGCTTGACCACGAATGCAGGACGCTCTCCAGTGAGGCGATTTGCGAAAAATTGCATGAAGTCGTTAGATTACATTAGATACATCATTATTCCCTGATGATGATGGTGATGATTATGGTGATGATGATGATGATGATGACGATGATGATGATGATAATGATGATGATGATGATGATGATGATGATGATGGTGGTGATGATGGTGATGATGATGATGGTGGTGGTGACGATGATGGTGATGATGATGATGATCATGGTAATGATGATGACCGCTTTTATAATAAACTTCCATGTGACATTCGAAAGATGTCTTTAAATAAATTTAAAACTTTTATTAAATTTTTGTGAAATTTTGAATTATTGTGAAATGGTGATAAGATAAAAAATTAGCCGACCGAGTTTGTTGCGGGCTCTTCTCAGCGCAGGCCGCGTCGGAACTCTTGTAATCATAGCTTTTAATGCGTAAAATTTATCACCAAATGTTGTAATACTGATTTAAAAAATGAATAATTGTACACATGACGTTCATAAGTACTGTAAAGTCTATATGAATGAAACATTTTTGTCTTTGATGGAGATGGAATAGTTTTAAAACACGATCAGCAAGTCCCTGTTTAATTTTTTAGGTTATTATTTTAGCAATGCAGTTTTGTTTGCTTTCAACACAAAATCATTTTTACACTAACGGAGGAGCGATTAAAAAGCGCCGATAAAATAAAGTTTCCTTTGAATTTCCGCACATATTTTGCATTCAAGAAATGCAAATTAAATTTTCAAGTTTTCGAATTCGATTAAATTCTACTTTTAAAAATTCTCAACTGTTATTTTGCATTTGCGCTGGCAACATTCGCAATATTGAAACAACTCCGAGTGATTCTCCGAATGTTTGCATTTAATTTTTCTTTTTAAAGTTCATTTCAATAAAGTATGCTTCATGCATCTGTAGGATAAATTAAATATATGGGAGTAACTTTGAAACAACTTAAGTGCCAAAATTATTAAAATTAAATAAAACTTGTAGTATTTCCAATCAAATCAAATTTACTCATATTATATTTACGAACGATGCGTAAAAGAATCGGTAAATGTATAAAAAAAAATAACCAAAATTTTTTACGCAATTTGTTAACTACAAAACTATTAAATATTTTAAAGGTGTTTTTTTATATATGTAATTTTAATAATTGATGTTGTTACGTTTTACTTCGTATAGCGAGTATATGCTATCTAAATAATTTGTTCATTATTGTTACGACAAGGTTTGAATACTTAAAATTGTCTGTATATATCTTTGTTGCGGTAATATTGGCAAAGGGAACGGTAACGAGAACGGGAAAATCGTTATACAGAATATTATACAGAATATAGTAAATAGTAAGTCCTCTCAATATTCCGGCAGGACAACATCTGCCGGGTTCGCTAGTTTATTATATACAATTCTCGTGTCACAGTGTCACCAAACTGTTCTGAAACGGCTTGACCGATTTTTGTGAAAATTTTTGTGCATACTTGGTAGGTCGGAGAATCGTTCGTAAACTATGTTTTAAGCCTCTAAGTGATAAGATAGGCCGACGCGGACAAAGTCACGGGGTACAGCTATTACTCTACAATAATACATAGTAGCAAATTTTGTAAATATGTAAACAAGTCTTTAGGCGGTACCTAAAATAGAGCCCCAAAGGTAAAAAGTACCAAAGGTTACGCAATTCGTTAACGTTTTCCTTGGTGGAACAACGAGACATCTACTATGGAAATTGTCGTGAGACGACTCTGTAATTGGGAAATTACGACGTGAATGCAACGTTCAAGTAACTGACGAACCTTAATTCGTTCTAATACTTTCTGTGTTCTGTTACCCGCGACTTTAAAGGTTTTCTTCAATTTGGGCGCTGTACTATTTGCACGGAGTCCGTAAAGAAAATGTATAGATAAATAAATCAAATTATTATAAAAAATCAAGATATAAACTGTTCTATGTTTTACGTGGGACTAAATTACAAATAGATACGAAGTTTTATCAAAATCGGACCAGTAACTTCACAGCTTATTTCAAACACACATCGTGTCAAATGATTTCTGTGTGAATATAGCTACAGGTTTTAGGGTTCCGTAGTCCTATAAGGAACCCTCATAGTTTCGCTGTACGTCCGTTCGTCTGTCCTAACACTCATTAGGAATCTTATTTTGAGCCAAAATCAAACAACAACGTTTGAGATTATTTAACAAATCCTTTTATCGCCTATCAGATACGAAACCCTTCTATATAAACGTGTATTGATACGCCCTTGGTCACTTTTAAGTTGACTCAGACAGCAATGCCTATATGCAGGCAGACTTACATATTTTAAAGGCAGGAAGGTCGTGCAAAGCTTACGCAAAATTTTCTAATTAATTCAGCCCAAAACTTCGTAAATTAAAATACGTATTTCGCGCTCAAAAGGTACGGCGAGCAATCAAAAGTTGTGATGTTGTTACGGCTGGCTTTATATTATATCGTTTTTTTGTCTACATTCCGCTTTTTTATAATATCATTTTTATATTAAATTAACGAGAGTTGCGTGCGATATCGCTTATAAACTTAAATCTGTACTAATATATAAAGCTGAAGGGTTTGTTTGTTTACTTGAACGCGCTAATCTCAGGAAATACTGGTCCGATTTCAAAAATTCTTTCAGCGTTAGATAGCTCATTAATCGAGGCAGGCTATAGGCTATATATCATCACGCTAAGACCACTAGGAGGGGAGCATCAATGAAAAATGTTTCAAAATCGGGGTTTATTTTTACCTTTTGAGAGCTTCTCAAATTTGATGACCGATTGCCGTCTGACGTCATCCTCGGAACCGCATAACTCAACAACGCCTGGACCAATTTAACCAATTCTTTTTTTAAATGTTCATTGAAGTCCAAGGATGGTTTTTACGGAGAGAAAAATTCAAATAATTGCCGGGAAAACCCTAAAACAGCCCTTTTTATTTCACATACAAACGTTCTAACTAAAATGTAGAGTCAATTTTAACGTTACTGCTATTATATAGAGTTCATAATAAATTACAAGCACTGACTGTCGTCTAAGCAATGTAGGTGTGTTCCTAACGTCAAAGAGCCAATGTACACTTTATTACCGCTGCACAAAGTAGAAACGATTCGTAGGCATTCGTTATTTCTAAAAAATACGGGACCGGGAAAGGGAACGAGACCGGGATCGGGAACGGGGATGATAGGATACTAGAAATAAATAGTAAATAGCCCAACGTTTGGGCAGGACATCGTCTGCCCTGTCTGCTAGTTATATAATAAAAGCTTTTGGGTAATTTGCTATAAACGCATCTTAATTATTATGAAATGCTCCATCCATATGTATGTTTTTATATATTTACAAAAAAAAAATATTTGTGTATAACAGGCGGCTGTTACCTATAACACAGGATATCTATGTTGTCTACCTTAGGAACAGACGTCCGTGTGTCATATAGTAATATATATTTATTATTTATATTTACTCGACTGAGATTTAGCAAATAAGTTTAAAGAACTTTATTTCTCAAAAACAATGTTTACATAAAAGAATTTTACAATGTTTTTCAATTCTAAATGTACACAAGTCAATGTATTTTCTTTGATTAAATAGTCCATAGTGGGGTGAAGAAATCCAGGTCGCTCAATAGCAAGATGTATGGCCGACACAAAGAGGGTGACAGGACGTAGCTAGATGCGACTGGCAAGAAACATTAAAGAGAAAAAAGACGAGAGACTTATGCCCATTTGTGGGTGATTAAGGGCAAATTACAATGTCGACTGTTCAATAAGAATTTTGAATAACACTGATAGTCAACTGTCAATCAGAATCGAATTCGCGGACGTAATGAACATGAGTGATATCTGATTCTGGGGTCTATTACTGTATCCATTTATCTAATATCATCGTTCGTTGAATTTATTATACGCATTCGTATTATTCCAGACGCGTGATTACGGCGAGAACATGAGTGATATCCAATTCTGAGGGTGTGTTAACGTGACGATTTGTCTAAAATCATGTCTCGTGTAATATTTATTTTACTCACTCATATTATATTAATAGACATGCTATAACGGTAGGAAAATGAGTGATATCCGATGCTGAGGGTCTACTACCGTGTCAATTTGTCTATTATCACGTTTTTTGTAATATCACCGCTGGTTATATTTACTTTACTCACTCATATTATCGTTCTAGACGCGCGTTAACGGCTCGAACATGAGTGATATCCGATTCTGAAAGTCTATTACCGTGTCGATTTGCCTAATATCAGATGTCATATAATATTACCGCTGGTTATTTTTGTTTTGTTCACTCATATTATCGTTCTAGGTGCACGATACGATTATTTGTGTATAACAGCGGCATTTATCTATGAAACGCGCAGCTTCACCGACCAGTTCCCGGTGCAGCTGGGCGCGCGCCTGTCCGCCATGTGCGGCATCTAGGCCATCGAGGCCATCTAGGCCATCGAGGCCATCTAGGCCATCTAGGCCATCGAGGCCATCTAGGCCATCGAGGCCATCTAGGCCATCTAGGCCATCGAGGCCGCGGGGTCGTGTGTCATACCAAATAGTATTTTACGTTGCACGGCCCGAGCGCCGAGCGGCGTATTGTTCGTTTATATTTAATGACGGTGATATTATATATATATGTAAATACCTATTGAGTTGTACGTGTATATTATTATATACTATTGAAATTGTTATTTTTATTTTACGAAAGCCAAAAGTCTGACTTTGACCGCTCGCTGGGCGTCGCGTTTTCGGCCGGGGGCCTTCACGCCGATCTCATGTGAGAAAGAGGTAAACTAAAGGTAAAAGACTACTACTTGAAATTATAAAGAATTTTATAGAAACTTTTACAATAAATGAATCTGTCTTTTAAGTTGTCCTTTGTCACCGTGACAAGTTTCTTATAATGGGGATATTTGTTTATCACCTCTGTACGTATATTACGTGAATTGTTTTTGTTTCTTTAACGCAATCGAAATATTCAACATGATGTTACATATAAGGGGTTACTTGTGGGATAAAAAAGGAATTTTTTTTTTGTAAAGTTTCAAAAATATTTGAAATGGTTATAAATAGAAATCAACAAAATTGAATTTCATCGTTGGATTATCGTTACATACCTTTAATCCGAAATATATTTAGAATGAAAAAGGTTTTCTATTAGAAAGGAAAACATATGTCACATATTTTGCTAAAACGAAACAAACTATTCCTATCCAAATATATACTTGTATATCTTCGCACAAGAATACTCTAATAATGGGGGCGACAGAAAAAGTGCGTTTTCACGAAGTGGATATAGATAATAACCATAAGGGTTCCGTATACACACCGTGTCATATGCTTCTAGTCTTCCCGGTGGCCTAAACTCGTTTATTAAGGGCCGGCAGCGCATCTACAGGCCTTCTGGTCGTGCAGATATCCATGGGCGACGGTAGGCACTAGGTGCCTACTGCCTGCTCGTCTGCCCCCTTGTAACATAAAAAAAAATATATATATTTATACTTTCTCATAAAGTAATATTTTCTAGTAATTTAGCTAATAATTTGGGGAAATGTTTTTTGTTAATGGTTGATTGATCAGGATTTGTAATTGTACATTTCAAAAGGACTTTTCTCCATTCTCTTTTTAATGGTGCGAAGAAAGATACATATAAAGGTTGGGTGAGGTGAGTACAGTTAGATGGCAAGAAAACAAATTTATATTATAAAACGGCGATTTCCAAAGAAAAGATGTCACACGTATAATTATATTTATTCCATATTTTAACACTTTCACATGGTTAAAATGATAGTGTTGTAGTAAAATAGTATAGAATGTGATTCTTTTAAAATTTGGTAAAATATTGTCGGCATAGCTTTTTCTGTATACCTTCTTGACCGATAACATTTCATTAGCATAAATCAAGATCTATACTCTTATACTAATACACTCCCAGACATACTTATCCGCCCACCTAGAGTTTTAAGTTTTGACGGTCCCTAGCTAAAAATAATATTAGTTTTAAAGCTGATTTATTAGTTACTCCTTCGGTATGTTTTTTTTTTTAAATTTTGAATTCAGAATTATGAAAGCTGAAAGAAAATTCAAGTCTTAATTGTTTACAACGATCAAAGGGAGGAGAAAACTAAATTTAATTCGCGAAAGTTGGATTTTTTTATTGATGTTTCTGATTGTGTCATGTTCCATAAAAAGGCTACTCTAAACTTTGAGCCAGTTTTGAAAAATATCGAATATGGATACTCGGTCTGAAATTGCCGCCAAAGCTGTAGCACTTCTGCAGCCTGAATTTAAGCCGTACTACTATCCGAAGAGTTTAACAAAGGTACTTAGAGACTGGCGGCTTCGTTCGTTGTCAAGGAAGGAAACGAAACGGAAACGGAACCGCTAAAATGTAATTGCATTTTTTTTTACCCAATTTTATGCGGAACAAGTCGCGGGCACAGCTTGCCAGAGGGCATATTAGTACCATTTTTCTGCGGATGCTGTACATATTAGAGTAACTACGACATCATCGTCAAAACAAACTTTACGTTCGTGATCGCCCTATCTGATAAATTATTTTATTACATTACTCCTAATTTATTAGTCTTTGTTCATTACTCCTAATGATGTAATCATTTATAATTTATTTATGTGTTGATCTTTGGCTTACCGGATTTATCTCGACGCTTCTTTGTCTAACTTAAAGGGTAGGTACAGCATTCGCATATACTTTAATCCTAAGGCCGCTTGTATACGTCCGTTCTTTTTGTCGGACAACGGATTATATTTGTATTACATTACCTCGCGATAAATGGGAACGAGGTAAATTGCATTACAATGCGGCAGTGGACATCTTATTAAGCCCTCATTCGAGTGAGAACTTTTTTCGCACCCACTCCTAATACAAGCTTTTAATTTAAGCTTAGTAGGAGGGGGAAAAGGGAATATTAGACATACCTAAAAGGTATTTCTAATATTCTTTTTAAAAAAAATCAAACTTGATTTATGCACTCGGGTTTTTAAAAATCTACAAATACAAATATATTTTATTTCTTTAACTTTAATTTACATTTTATGGGTATGAGAGCCTCTTTTAAGCACATAGGTGCTAGAGGGACTCTTTCATGGTAAGTACATAATCAGACCAAGTTTGTTTGTAAAATACAAATACAAATATTTGCTAATAAATCATGTTAAACATTCGCACTTTGCCGACCCTCCTTAATTTCTAGCGTACTCATCCATACCAACACAACGCGAAACAAATAATTTTTTTTGTTGTTTGTGAAAGAACATGGCAAAGGCAAAAAAAAAAAATTGGCAGCTTAACATTATAAACATTATGGTCTGCTTCAATAGTTACGTCCTAGATAAATGTCACAAACCTGCATGAAATTTTTAAATTATAAAAACATATAAATATAAATATAAATGCATATATACGTGCACAATTTCAAGGCGTTATATTTTTTGCGCCATATTAAATCTCATTCATCGACCTCGCGACTTGTCACACCTTATACCGGCCATCTGTGTTTAACGTATATTTCATTATATGAATGTTTAACGTTTATTTCAATATATGAATGTTAATACAGACCCGTGTGGGCGGAGTTCTGTTTGTAATTTGACACTATTTTATTACTGGCGAACACCCGCAGCTTCGTTAGCTCTGTTTTACTCGTAAGTTGCTCAATTTCCCATGCATTCGCTTCTCTGACCGATTTTGATACGTAAATTAGTTCTATTGAATTTTGAAAATAGTAATATCCAGAGTGGCTGGTGAGTCACTTAGAATATTTAAGGAGGGTATTCGTTTTAATTATGTAATAAACATAGGTAGTTAATTTTTGACCAAATTTCATTTAAAATTAGTTAAAGTGCGGCCTTATGTTATGAGGTTTTCAAATAAACAAACAAACTCTTCAGCTATATATTAGTATAGATACATCACAAATGTTAAGTTTGTTTAATTCATAATTTTAGAAATAATCTAAATTGTCAAGAAATATCATAAGTTGATTATTAGAACGGATATGTAAAGCCACACTATTAGGATCATACTAGATTTGGCTAGACAGGGGAGGGAATACAATACAGGCAGTGCAGGTGAGTGTTAGTGATCACTATAAAGAACGCGCTCTTAAACCTACACCTGGGTCACAAGTTCCGGGCACTGCTATGGATCCTTCCTCTGCAACGCGATAGACCCGGCAACCGCACGGTGAATCCATGGCATGCTAAGAAATTACTAAGTAATTCCGTCACTCCTAGCTAACATTATAAATGTGCAAATGAGTTTGTATGATTGCTACGTTTGTTCATCGTAACGAAATCCGAAAGATAACGCGCTGATACGGAATTCCACTGATCAGATAAACAAACGCAAACATTACTCCGGAAGTTTTGCTTATTAGTAGCAAGTGTTACTCACCAGCATTACTCACCGACCACCATGGTTCAAAACCTACAAAAACGCCGCCATTGCGACTCCAATCGTAAGGTTTAATAAAAGATCGTTGTGTGACTGGTTTCCAAACAATATGAACGAGATTTCATTCCTTGTTTTTTATGTCAAGACTTATTTATTATACTTAATTTTGTATATTCATTTATAAATGATTATTCAAAGTCAAAATCGTTTATTCATATAGACTTTTTTGTAAGCACTTTTGAACGTCATATGTATAATATTCATTACATTTTTTAAATCATTTAATAATTTGGTGATAAAATTTAAGACTTAAAAGCTAAGTTTACAAGGATTCCTGGCGTTTTGCTCTGAGAACAGAAGAAAATAATAATTAAGAATCCCTTTGTAAAAATTAAAAAAGAATTCAGCAATTTACTGATAACAAAACAAGGGGGTTTTGAAGTTATATTGATATTTTTTTTCTGTCAGTCTTTACTCGAATATATTTCCTTTTTTTTAATAAAAGGATTCTTGCCTATTCTTATCTGCGCGTGCGCATAACAGCGTGTAAGCTAAATTTTGATAATGATCGGAATAGCAGTTCATGAATACTGACTAATAATATTTACTTACGAATCGTTAATACTCCTGAAACAGCTCTGAAAACCTTACTCATCAAGAGGAACACATCTCAGCTCAAAGTTGGTAGGATTGTTGAAAACATCGTTATAAATAAAACCTAAAGAACTTTTAAGTTTTTTGAATCCTTATATCTTAGAAACGGTAGCTCATAGGGAAAAAATATTAGTACATTTTTTATAGATAATTATGTGATCTACAATTCTTACCTGAACAACTTTATGATGAAACTTACCGTTTAGTTGAAAATCGCGGAAAACAGATTTTTGTGACCTTTGACCTCAAATAATTTTTTTTTAGGTCTCTCAGCAATGAGGTTTTATTGGGTTCTATTTAGTTGTGTTTTCAACAATCCTATTTTAAGACATTCGATTATATACAAACTCGAACTTGACTGGGCTATATAGTATTGATTGGTTTGGATTTTCTGCAGTAGCATTTCTAGAAACAGGTTTATTTTGCTATACTGTGTTGCGTTAAATATAATATCGTTGACCAAGATGGTATAAGATTGTGTACGCGTTATGACAAATACCTACTTCGAGGAGGCAAAACAATCAGACCGTGGTCGCCTTGTAATGGAACCATTGTGATCGCTGAAACGTAATTTTATATGAATACGTTAACAATTAGAAAATGTGTGCACTAAGACATCTGGATATCGCTCAACATTAGCGACTAA
>JANCMC010021608.1:2721936-2872038 GCA_024363005.1 Charaxes varanes
AATTTTATATGAATACGTTAACAATTAGAAAATGTGTGCACTAAGACATCTGGATATCGCTCAACATTAGCGACTAAGGCCTCATTTACGAATACAGCTTAATTACGGATACAGCTTAATTACGGATAAGGAGGCCTCAAGACTTGAGTTTTTTTTTATAACTAGAGAAAAATGTACAGGGTTACAACTGATACTGACTGCATTCAAAATGCTTGCAGATTTAGTGACGACATTTGAGAAACTAGTGATAGATGGGAAATTAAAATATGATTTGTTAATGTTATTAAATTTTCAAATACATATCGTTGTACTGAGATAAAAATTTGGTACATAGCTGTGTAATGTTATTAAATTTTTAAATAGATATCGTTGTACTGAGATAAAAATTTGTTACATAGCTGTGTAATGTTATTAAATTTTTAAATAGATATCTTTGTACTGAGATAAAAATTTGGTACATAGCTTCATATAAGTATATAGTACGCAAATCTAAAGAGTTCTGTAATCTTTAGTTAACATAAGTACACACTTTGTTATTTAATTGTAAAACATAAATAATAATTTCATTCTACAAATTTAATAACATAAAATAATAACGTGTTATGTTCCTATCACTTATGTTTATCAAATTTCTAGATGTGTCTGCGACTTTGTCCGCCTAAAATTAGTTTAAAAAAAAAATTGATTCAATTTTAGCATGAACGTAGTCTTCCTCGATAAATGAGCTATCTAACACTGAAATAATTTTTCAAATCGGACCAGTAGTTCCTTTGATTAGCGCGTTCAAGCAAGCAAACAAACAGACAAACAAACTCTTCAGCTGTATATATTAGTATACATGACGCCTGCGTCAATCAGTCTGCAATACAACTGATTGAGCGAGGAAATATCAATGTTCTTTTGCCGTTTGAACTCGTCTTCCTGTCGGCGACAATTAACATTTGTTGTTTTAATGACGTGTACGGCACCATCTGTCCTGTATAGAGTAACTACGCCTAGAGACTTTGCGACAACGACAGTCGTATCGTACGCTCCCAATGAGTTCAATGTCGTGTGCAGTTTTTACATATTTTTTAATATTACTCTCTAAAGAAGCAGGCGGTTCGCAGACGGACTACTGATGCCCATGGATATCTGCACGACGAGTTAAGGCCATCGGGAACTCTGACAATCCGGACGAAACGCAACTACAATACCAGGACTTGACGTGATAGCAATGCCGTCCCTTCACGCCGTTCTTATGTGAGAAACTAGTACCCAGACAACTGGCGCCAGCCTAAGTCGGCTGCAGACTAAAAGGAGTGCAAGAGTGGCACTACCTCTCGATTTGATAGGAGTAAAGGAAATGGATGGAATACAAAGATATGAAGATAGATAGAAAAGAACAGAAAGGATGCGGACACTATTGTCAAGGATGGTATAGGGGGAGTGACAATAGCTGTTAGGGTAGTCCGACGTCACGTACCCGTTCTGGATCTGACCTTTTATCGGACAGGTAAAAAGGAAGATCCATATCTCCAGGACTTATTTTATTATTGTTTCAAATATGATAAATGAACAGATGGTTTTTCTCTTAGCCAGTTATTTCTTGAAATTAATATTTGACATTAAAAATATCGCAGAAATTTAAATCTATATACATACATAAAAGCGAAAGGCACCTAACACGAAATCTCAAAAACCGCGGGACGTACAAGGAAGCCATATGGCAAGGTGCTTTTTAGTTAGTAGACATCCGCTAAGAAAGGATGTATCGGATAGAACCTGATTAAAGAAGTCTATGGGATCTCAGAAATTTGCTTGGGCGAAGTCAGGATGTGTCCTGACTTCGCCCAAGCAAATTTGCTCCCCCCAGCCCCAGCTGTGGCTGGTCTATACTAATATATAAAGCTGAAGAGTTTGTTTGTTTGTTTGAACGCGCTAATCTCAGTAACTGGTCCGATTTGAAAAATTCTTTCAGTATTAGATAGCCCATTTATCAAAGTAGGCTATAGTATCATCACACTACAAACGACGACCCGCCGAACTTTTACAATTAGAAGAACAGTCTATTGCGATTAGAATCAGTTAGAAGTAAAAATTAGTGTTAGAATAGAGGATTCTCCCACTTATCTGTTCTAATTGCCCCTGTTTCATTGTTTCGAATTTGAAATAAACTTTGCGAGTTAAAAAGAAATTAAAATATATTTTAGAGTACACCTGATACTTTTGTGTTCAATGAGTATTAACTTTTTATGAGATAGGGCCTTAAAAGGAGTCCACTCTAGACTATATTATTACTGTATGAATGGGTGACAATCTATATTATATACTAGCTGTGCCCGCGATTTCGTCCGCGTAAAATTTGTTAAAAAAAGGTTAATTATTAGCGTGATGATATATAGCCTACAGCCTTCCTCGATATTACTAAAAGAGTTTTTCAAATCGGACCAGTAGTTCCTGAGATTAGCGCATTCAAGCAAAAAACAAAGTCTTGAGCTTTATATATTAGTATAGACATATGTATAGAAGTGAAAGACGTAGAACAGTTCCTGATAAGTGTCACTGAGTGATATTAGTCGCGAGTTTGTGGGGATTCCGGGGATGACGTCATACAACAGCCAGTCACCGTATTGCGCTTATTAGCCTCTTTCTCTGCAATTTAGGCGGACACTTGTACTGACTTGACCGGGATAACGCTAGGAAGAAGAAGAATTTGATCCGTTTTACTTCTGTTACGCATTCCTACGTACTTTAAAAAATATACAGCCTTTCCTTCTTTAACTTATTAACTTTTAAATTAGTTTTATTACCTACAAGGTATTTCCCGCAACGTTGTGTCCGCGAAAAATTACAAGATCCTTTAGACCTCCTTCCTTTTTTTTCCGTCCTCAATTTGACCATATCGAAATATTCTTTCTTAGCAGGTGTGGAGCTATTCACCACCTCCTTGCCAAACTTCATCACTATACGTCCCGCGGTTTGCGAAATTTCGTTTCAGACATTTTTTTTTATCTAAAAGAAAGCAAGCGCTTTAAAAAGTTCCAATGCATAAATGAATTCGAGATTCAATTTGATAATGTAATGCATAAAAAACTGAATAACATTTTAAACTGCAATCTGCCGCTTGATTCCGATATTGATTGGTAAATCAGCGACCATTTTCGGAGAGCTACGAACAAAAGTTTGGGATAACAAACACCTCATAGTACGAACCAACATATTTGTATAGCAAGCGTGCACCCTAACCTTTGTCTTGTATGAACCTGAAACCTGAAAGTCGTTCTCGTTGCGTTAGGAGTATATTTGGATTTACATGTCATAATCAATATCCACTGTTTTATATGCCTTCTGTAACACGAAGGAGATCGAATATTTGAAAAACTAGTATTACAATGAGTTACTCAACTATACTCCAGCCGCAGTATGAACTGCTTAACCTAGCAATCGACTTAGATGCCCGCCACTGATTAAAGCTACGACCTCCTTGACGCTTACCGACTTTTTAATATGCTCTTTTATAATTTTAAATATTATTAAATATTAAATTACAACAGCGGAGAATAACATAATACGACCAATCAAAAAAAAATTGAAGTAAAATTTCCTCACGCACGCTTGAATTGGGGAGTAATCCTGAGTGAATGCCCGACGAGAGTGTAACGAAAACTGTGATTGGGTGAGGCGAACATTCGATAAAATAACCATCGTCTTTACTTTCGACCTTATTTTTAATTGAACGGCTAATTAAGCTATCTTCATGCGACATCATCAAGAACTTTTACATCTTTAGCTTCATCTATATCTATGTCGCACACGTTTTTTTATTCATCTAGACTTAGAAGTAATGAACGTTGCTTCTATAATTGTTTTTTTAGAAATCAAAAACCATTTAATAAATTCGGTGATAAAATTTACGTCACGTTAAGTATAAGGCAAGTGTGATATAACATACAAAAATTGATTCATAAAAATGCTAGTATCGTGTAATAATGAGAAAATAATGTCATTGGCATACCATTTCAATCCATGCGACTGGTAATATAAGGTCTTGAGGTAGATGAGGATCAGTCAATCAATTAATCATTTATATGGGTAGATATGGTACCGAGATCTTATTGCCTTAAGTTATTAGGCCATGACCTAAGGTCATGACCTTCTTAAAAACATTTTATCTTTATACAAATCTGAAAATGAAATCGAGAGAAAATTAAACCCGAATGCTTCAGGACACACGGCCCTACTAAAGCACCGTACTGTGGGAAAGGCACCAACACCAAGGTGAGAGGCTTTTTGGTGAGGAATGAAAGGTGGGAGCGAAGGTCGATATGCTCAACCACCGCAAAGGAATATCTTCGTGTCCGGGCTAGTTGGAGTAGCCCGGGGCGGCCGCGCCTCGCCGACAGTTGTTCGTCGGTAGGTCTATATGTAGTGAGTGTAAGTAGAAACTTCGCTTGCGTGAGTACTCTTCTTCTTGTACTACGGTCGTCGTCATCCGTACAGCGCCATCTAGTTTACTTTTTGGTGTAACCTTTTCCACTTGACATCATTGCCATCTTGTTATGTAGCAATGTTTCCTAGTAAGCACTAACCAAAAATCGAAAGCGTGGAACCGAATACATAATAAAATATACCAAGAAAGTCGCAGTAAAAACGACTTATCCAGTAATCATATTAGATAGGTATCATATTACAGAAAAAGCGATTTTACTTTAATAAAATTTATTTTACTCTTCTGAAGTAAATAAATCGCATTTAATCCCCTTGATGACGATATTAAAGCCGATTAAATCGAAATTTAGTTTCAAAACCGAACAGATTTGATAAATTCAGTGAATTTCTCTAATCTAAGAAATTATTTATTTTGGTCCTGAGACGTCAACCGACCGATGTTAAAATATTTGTTAAGGAATCATTTAAGTCAGATAATGGCTTTGTGACTCTAACAGACCTTATTAAGAGTTTATCTATAAGTGGCACCCCTAAAACAAAAATATTTTTAAAATAAAATGACCATAATACGAATGAGTTGAAATGAAACAAACTTACAGACGCCTATTTATATCTGCATCAGAATATTACCTTCCAATTTGTTGCCGTTAAACTTGCACTGCTATAAAAGACAGACAGAAAATTCGAAGTTACACTTCCTTGAACCCAGTTTTTAACTTGTGTTGATCATGTGAAACGTCATGTAAGTTACATACAAAAGATAATCGGAAAAATTCGAAACGACATTCTCAGATACCAATTTTCGAAGTGAAAACTTCTTTATGCGCTATTTTGTTATGGGTAAAATCCGTACCGACACCTGTGACGAGTCGTTATCACTTCTGTCAGCACTGCAGGAGTGATACAGTTCAGTTTTTTTTATTGCTTGTCTGATCTCAAGAAGTTCTTGTCTACTTAACTAACTGACTTCATTTCAATTATTGCAGACGAGAAACAGATAGAAAGGAAAACTGTTTCATCCTTTAATAAATAACGTACAATTTCGTTAAAGCTACACATATCGTAGACTGATGGAAAATTCAAAGTGACGCTCCCTTGATCCCAGTGTTTTTCATTTCGTGACATAATAGAATTTGACCCATTATAATACTGATTTGTCAAATATCCGACCGACGTGTTGCGGATGGCAGGTAAAACCGTGGGTCCTGATTAATGTCACTGAGTGATATTAGTCGTGAAATTGTGGGGATGACGTCAGACGGCATTCGGTCATCTTAACTCGCCCCACAGCTACATCAACTGCAATTCAAGCGGACCCTAGTGGTAGACCGGGATAACAAGAAGGTAGATAGGTAAAATCATGATTTTGTGAGATTATAGAGATTGTGGGGGTTTCGAGGATGATGTCAGACGGCAGTCGGTCATCTTAACTCACCCTATAACCACATCCTCTGCAATTTAATTGGACCCTGGTAATAGACCAAGATAACGCTGAGAACAAGAAACAACATGTCGGAAACTTACCCATCGCTAAGAGGTACCAAGGCTGGTGCTGTCGCTCTGGCTACAGAACTGACATCAGCCACACGTTCAGCATTGATAGCTTGAAGAGTTGAATAATCAAACTCCAGCTCTTTGGCAGCGTGGGGGTTCCGAGGATGACGTCAGATGGCAATCGGTTATCTTAACTCGCCCCACAGCCACATCCTCTACAATCTAGGCGAACCCTGGTATTATTACACCGGGATAACGCTAGGACGAAGAAGAAGAAGAATAATAGGTAAGCTCATTCAAAAATCCTAATATACTGTAAAGGATTATTTGAATGATGAAAAAACTTGAGAGTAAATTGCTCTAACCGTATCTGAGTTCTTATGAAATGGTGATAAAAAAGAAGTAACCGACTAAGTTTGTTGCGGTTACTTGGTACTACTCAGTGCATGGTGCATCAGAACTCTCGTAAACTTAGCTTTTAAATCGTAATTCGTAATTTTATCACCAAATTATATAATAATGATTATTAATTATACATATGACTTTCATAAGTACTGTGAAGTCTAGAATAAAAAAAATTGGCATAGGATCGTATTAGCTATTTCACATGTTCATGCAGTAGATGTTTAACAATAGAGAACTTATTACTTTTGGGTGACATTATGGTTACAAAACCAAATTTTCTTCAAAAATGGATGTCAATTATCTTAATTATTAAATTTTTTATACATGACTTTTAAAACTGCTTCAACGAACCAAATAAATCACAAAACATATTATTAATACCGTTATACTACCTTCCGTCACTGCCTCATTGGGAAATCTACTCGTAACTGTCGTACCAAAAGTAGACGTACAAAAGCGGAAATAAGTGTGTAATAAAAAGTAAACGGAAGTAACATTTAAAGTTCAATTCAACTTTGACGTTTCCAGTGTGGTGTAGTGAATCATACTGCCATCTCCGGAATTAATTGACATAAATTTTTGACCTAAACTAAGTTCCATTTGTTGTTTTTGACTTTACGCTAAAAATAAGTGTACTTAATATATTGCACGGTTAGTCATAAACTGACCTAAATCAAAAAATCTGATTTTTGGGAAATCGCGATAAAAACGGTATTACTTCATATTATGTTCAAGTAGAACATAATATGTATGAACTTCCTATGCAATGACGATTCACTTGTAACTAAGTTATTTTTAGCGTCTCGACAAAGTAATACATCTTATATAGCAAGAACGTCAAATTCATGGATAGATGATTTCTTCGATTGGGCAAGTTTACCAAACTCCTGTTGTCAATATAATACAACAGATGGAGGTTTCTGTCCTAGCGATGAAAACACTCCTGAATGCAGGCATTGTGTTATTGACAGGTCGGATTTCGGAAATGGATTGAGACCAGCAGGAGTGGCTTTTGAACAATTTATACCGTTCTTTTTGCAAGATGCCCCAACCACTATTTGCAGTAAAGGTGGGCTAGCTAGCTACTTTTCGAATGTCAATTATATGCTTGATACTGAAGGCCGAGCCACTGTTTATGATACAAATTTTATGACATACCATACTAATTTAGTTACATCAAGAGACTATATAACAGCTGTAGAACAAGCTTACGAAATTAGTGCTGAAATAACGTCGTCTATACATAATAGTACTGGTCTAGACGTAGAGGTGTTTCCATTCTCTGTCTTTTATGTATTTTACGAACAGTATTTAACTATGTGGGCGGTAACTTTTGCATCTCTTGGATATTGTCTTCTAGGAGTTCTTGGTATAAACTTGATAGTAACAGGGTTTAACTTTTTAATCACTTTTGCCCTGATTATCACCGTTATCATGATTGTCGTGGAAATGATGGGTATTATGTATTTATGGAGCATACAGTTGAATGCGGTATCTTGTATCAATTTAATTGTTTCTATAGGTATAGCTGTAGAATTTTGTAGTCACGTTGCCTACGCTTATGCTACCAGCAAATGTCCACCTCGCGAAAAGGTTCGTGATGCTTTGATAAACGTGGGACCAACTATCATCACGGGAATTACTTTTACTAATATACCAATTATTGTATTAGCCTTCTCATATACAGAAATTATTGAAGTGTTTTTCTTCAGGATGCTGTTTTCATTAGTCATTTTAGGTTTTATTCATGGAATGATATTCTTCCCTGTGCTATTAAGTTATTTAAATGATTTGAAATATAGATAACTACGATAAATATAGGTGATAAGAGCAACAATTGATGACGAGAGAATAAATTTGCCATCGCATACATTGACAATTTACAATTATTATTGTCTGCTATTGTAGTGAATAATTTGTGATATATATATATAATTATAAGGATGAATACTCATTATATGTTCTTTTATTTATTTTCAATAAACACCATTTTACTACGCATGCAAAATTAAGGAAGACGATAGATACGAAGATATATTATAAAGAATTTAAATATTCACTAATGTTAACTCAACACAATAGTATGTTGTCTGGAATATGTACAATAACAATATGCATTAAATTTAATTATACACTGAAACTGACTATAATTTTAGTGTATAATTAAGTATAGCTTAGTTCATTATTTAAAAAATTATCCTTATGTAGCTTTAAACGTCAATATAAAAATAAAAAAAGAAAATAATCATGTGGTTTGAGATCCAAAGTAGAGGTGACTTCTCTAAGTACGCCGTTTCAAATAATACTGCATTCTATTCAATAATCAACATAACTACATTTAATTAAAGCTATCATAAATATACAACTATGACTAGACCAATCTCATCTATTTACCGTAATATTGATACGAGTTACGAGTATACAAGCGATAATTTTAACTTAACAATTTTTATCCGTGTCTGGTTAAGAGATCATTGTTTTATCTTCGGAATGTAATTAAACAAATTTCTTACTCTTTATTTACAACATAAATTCATTCTAGGTCTGATTAGGATACGCTTAAAATTCTATGCAAGGAGATAATAAGAAATAAGCTGGGCAAGTGCGAATCAGACTTGCGCACTAAGGGTTCCGTACTACTTAATGATTTACAAGGTTCTTTTAATATTTATCCTTTCCATAATAATTTGTTTTAATCTAACACAGTCGCTGCATTTTTTATGATGGAACTATAAATTTAGGTTTTTCAGATTTTTTCCGATACTTGTGCTATATTATGCAGTTTCTTGCCAAATTTCATGATTCTAGATCAACGGCAAGTACCCCTTAATTCCTTAGAAAGAATTTCTTGACTGACAGACGGACAACGAAGTGATCCTTCCAGGCTTCCTTTTTTTCTTTCGGACGTACGGAACCCTAATCATGAAATTAAAACCTATTCACGCATCTAGTACGTGATTCAAATAGGCAATGTAACAAATAGCTAAGCGAAGGATCTCGATTTTCGACAGCTTTTTATCTGGAGGTAGAGTTGGTAACAGTCTTCGAAGAGAGGCAAAAGCAGCGTTGAATGCTTCAACTCTTATTCTTTCCCTCGTCGCATGGGCCGTGCGATATTTTAATGTAGCTCGACGCCGTCTTCTACGTTCTTCTCGGGAAAGACCGGCGCATGGAGATCCCGCACCGCTGGATAGGTAGGCTTCTTCAGAAAGAGCGCACGATTCTAGAGTTCGGTCTCTGCAAAAAAGTATAGGTTATAGTACTTGCCACAGTACCAATATTGGAAATGGTCCCACTAGAAGGAAAACCATTGCAAAAACCTGTAGCCCTAGCACCCATGGAGTTTCCGAAAGGTGCCCGCTCTGACAAAAGAGTTGTAAGACCGCCATTATGTCTGATAGACGTCATCTAGATACTACATATTAGTTAAGAAGGCGTGATAGTATTAAACTATTTTTGGCATTTGTAATCGAGTCTAAAACTTTTGTTGTGCATTAGAATTCGTCTCGGTCTTCGATTGTGCATCGTCTTTAACCAACCTCCAACTACACTGGCTTCCTGCTATAAACCTATGTTTTTCAATTAGTCATCAAACATTTATTTGCTAGATACAGTTAATTTGTTGAAACCTCATATCATAGAAATATTGTGATCTGTGATTGAAACACTCCGTCGTACCAGATATGGTGTGCAAATGTCAAACAATAAATATGAGAATTATAAGTGGTCATTTAAATATTAAGTAATACAAATAATTTATATGTTTATTAATAAATATAATGTTACAAATTCATTTGAAGATTTATCAATTTTATTATAAGCACTATCAATGAGTAAATTCCGCAACTTAGCTTTTACAAGAAGTAGCTTTCTGATTTGATATTTTGTGGTATTTTATTAAACACTAGCTGTGCCCGCGACTTCGTCCACGTAAAATGAAGTAAAAAAATTAGATTCAATTTTAGCGTGATGATAAATGGGCTATCTAACACTGAAAGAGATTTTCAAATCAAACCAAACAAACAAACAAACTCTTCACCTATATATATTAGTATAGATTACACCAGCAATAATATATATATATATATATTTTTAATAAATATTAGGAATACTTTTTAGGTATGTCTAATATTCCCTTTTCCCCCTTCTACTAAGCTTAAATTAAAAGCTTTTATTAGGAGTGGGTACGACAATACCCCAACGGCGGTGGGGTTTGAACCGGGTGCCTTGCGGATTTCAGTCCATACCTTATACCGTTGAGCTATTGAGGCTCAAAAAAAAGTCAATTTAGACATCCGAAATTACACGAATTCGCATAAAGATCAATTTGGTAAAATTATTTAATACACCGTTATGAATAAAATATAAAAAAATCCTCATCGATCGAGATCTGGAAAAAAGTTATCTGTGGTCAAAGATCACAAAATAAGGATTTTGCGGTAAGTTTTATCATAAAATTGGTTCAGATAAAAATTTTATATCACACATTTTTTAGATTTCATTTATAATGGCTCGCTGATCTGTTGCCGGCCTGAGAAACTACTTTAGGGGTCTTCAAGGAAGGACTAGGGGCCTCCAATAATCGACTTTAGGAATCTTCAAGGATTGACTTTAGGGATCTTCAAGAACTGACTTAAGGGGTCTTTAAGAAACGATTCGGGGGATCTTCAAGAACTGACTTTAGGGGTCTTCAAGAATTTGTGACAAGTAGGGTGAGGGGGAGGGGAGGGGGGAGGGGTGTTAAAAATCCTAAAATTCGTGTGTCGTTATTTGTGGATGATCCCTAAAGATAAGCCTATTTTATAATTTGACCCGGTTGAGACACGATAAAAAATATAATTGAAAGATTTTCAAAAAATATTTTCTATACTTTCCGTATCGTATCGTAGACAAACTGAGTTAACTCGGTCTTCAAAATGTGAATTGAATTGTCTACCTGCTATCAAAGATTAAGCGATAACAGCAATAATTTTTTATTGCTGGTATCAAGAAATTATGTATAGTGAACCAAATAACACTATATTAATATGATTGTGAATTTACTTCTGAGTTTTTTCTTATTTCCACTCCAATTGATTTATCGATCACGGACAAACTAAATGGTAATTAAATGGAGGTAGCGCCATTTTTGCCGAATGGGGCCGGCGCGTCCGGGTACCAGTACCTCTTTCTCACATAAGTTCGGCGTGAAGAGGCGACAATGCTGCTTATCGTTATGATAAACTAATATATTTATGTTGAAAAAGATATTTACCGGTTTCTTTAAATTATTTATTATTTTTTACCGTAATCAGTGGTCGGCATTTGTGACTATCGCTAGGTTAATCGGCTCTTGCCGCGGCCGGGTAATGGATAGGTGACCAATTCTAATACATTTTGTTTTAAAGCCCACGAGTCAAAATGATTATTGCTAAGTTATTTTAATCTATTTATATGTCTTTTTAATATTTTAAGTGTTATTAAATTAAAATTAAGAGAGCAGTGGTCTGCCGATAAATTATTTTTATTTTTAAAAACTGTACTTTTGTTAAATAAAAAAAGGGACTGGTTTATATTTGATATCCGACTTCCTCCGTATTTCAGAATGTCACTGAGTGATATTAGTCGGGGTTAGTGTATTGCATGCCAACAATGTCTAAGGGTTCAATTGTTTTTCGAAGTATTTTCTACCGGAAAAGCCCAGGAAGTAAACCGTACGCAGTCGATTTCCTTATGCATTGCTCGATTAATAAGCGTCGCTTTATTAAAAGCGCGTGTGAGCACATACTTGAAAATCCATGTTTTATTTGAACGTTTTTTTAACGCACGTCAAAATAGTTCTCGTAAGTATGAGGGCTTATATTAGCAACAAATTCATGGCAAAAACATTTATATGGACGGTCAAGTCCTTAGATAACCATAATGGCATATCACCAGCAGCTAAAGACGGAGTGCAGACACTGCAGGCCATGTGTAAAATGGACCAAAGGAAGTAATAAACGGAAGGTCCCCCATTTGAAAAAGTCGTCCTTGGAGTCTTATAGTAAAAAAATAAAATAAATATATACAGGAATATATGACACACGGACGTCTATTCCTAAGGTAGACAACTTAATGCCTGTGTTATAGGTAACAGCCGACTGTTATACACAAATATTTTTTTTTTAAGAAATATATAAATACATACATATGGATAATACACCCAGACTCGAGGTGGGAATCGAACCCACGACCCCCGGAGCAGTCTTAGAGATCATTTTGTGATAAATCGTCACTAGTCGCTGACGAGATAATTAGTTTGTGTTTGTGACGTTTTTCTAACCGCGTTGTTTAATTAATTTCTTTTGGGTGAAATTATTGTGAGAAGGTTATATTTAACGTTGGTTATTTATTTTTTTAATTGAAATAGGATCGAATGTGCAAGATTATATATTCTCCTAGCACAATAGAAGAGGTAGAAGTTTTTAACAGAAGTGCAAAGGGTAGACTTAGCACTTTATGATTTTTTTTCTTTTTTTATATTACATGGGGCTAACAAGCTGGCGGTTCATCACCTAAGTGCTTGCCGACGCTCATGTATATCTGCACCTCCGGTTCGCAGGTACCTTGCCGGCCTTAATGACGCCAGTTTAGGCCACCGGGAACTCTCTCATACAGAACGACACGCGACGACAATACCTTCACTTGACGTGACAATATTGTCGCCACTTCACGCCGATCTTATGTGCGAAAGAGGTACTGGAATACGGAAGCTTCCCTCCACGGACTATACCTCGGTGTAAAGTCCACTTCTGTCATTACCAATATATAAATTACATACCGTCACCCCACCGAATCAAACGGTAACCAAAAATCTCTAACTTTACAGTAATAATCAAAAATCGTAGTTTCCTTAATACTTTGAGTATGAAAAAACAGTGGTATTGTGTTATGTATCAAATAAAATGAAATTTTTAATAGTATATTTGACTAGCTAGAACGCTATTCAAAGTCAAAGTCAAAATCGTTTATTCATATAGACTTTTTCATAAGTACTTATGTTGAGTTAGTTGCTACTCAGTATTGAGCTATAATAGGTTTATTTGTGCACTGTTTTTTTTAAATACCTTAGCACTTTATACGCAAGGAAAAAAACATTTAAAAAACTGATAGATGAAATCAAATTTGTAGTATTACAATATGCAAAAAAAAATATTACAGTAAAGAGAAGTTACCATCATACTCAGTAGGGGCGTTGATATATCGATACCAAAAATGTGATATGATAATAATGTGGACAACGTTACCGAGCGAGATATTCCTGTCATTATTATACGACCAAATATAATGTTCTGTTCTACATGGTTTTTATCGTATGTCTATGTTATTACTTTAAATGACGTCAGTAGTCTATTGCTCTGCCACATACGCAGCTATCTATAATTGTAATATTAATGTGGACGTGTTCCTGTCATTTTGATATGTCGGTTGCACGGCATTCGAGTGTCATTATTGCGCCACTGAATATGAAGATTCCGTTAACGTTGTCTATGACCATCTCCACATTTTAATATGTATACTATGCGATAGATTTCCGTTATAATAATAACAATAGTTCTTTATTGATAACAAGATCCATATTATACACAAGTACTCACGTACTCACGCACTCACACACACACGCACACACACAAGCTTGTACAGGAAATTTAAAATGTTAAGAAAAATCTCATAAAAACGAATGTTAGTAAAGAAAACAATACAAATGATTAAACAATAAATAAAAAATACTTATTTTAATGTTCTTGTAATAATTAAATCGGTCAAGGTATAATATTTTAGGATGAAATTAAATATAAATGGAGGGTAATAAAAAAATAAACATATATGCTCCCTATAACATCGTACATAACGCATTAATATTATTCTATAATATATAGTATTATAATATATATAATATTGTGTTATGTGCATTCGGAGTTGTAAAAGTGCGTTGACGAGAATACTCCTACAACGCGTTTTCTTTTAACGTGGATTAAATTTACCGTTTTATAGAGGGTATTACAGAAGCTATGTTCTTAAGCCCATTCAAGCGAAGTTGTAGTAGTTATACTAGTACATATAAAACTGCCTGTTTCCCCCGACTTCGTTCGGGTAAAACTTCGAGAGCACTTAGACTTTTAAATCTGGCCGTTCTTAGTGGATCCTTATATAGCGGATGTCTACTAAAAATGAACTACCTCCTTTTCAAATATCATCACTGTACGCCCCGAAGGTTTCGAGATTTCGCGCATTTTAGACCTTACTATTGAAATGATCCCATGAAGTAAAGTCTTTATTTATAGTATTGTATAAAACACCGTCATTACAACACTACTCTCCGATTCAAAATTTTTCAAAGATAGTTCTAGGCAGAATGTCGTGCAGCAGTTAGTTAAAGAAGAAGCCCGCAAAATAAATTAGGGCTGTAGAAGGATAATGAAATCGAAGAAGGTTATAACATAACAATGGCAGAGGTCTTCTGCGCGTAGTAAGGTACTGTTTATTTGACTGTTTACAAGTACTGTTATCTTTGTTTGTCTATAGATTTTTACAAAGTAACGTTTCATCAAAATAAACTAAATATATCTACTAACTACTATAACTATATATACTAACTACTATAATATATATACTAAATATATCTACTACTACACTACTACTAATATATCTACTTATATATATTGATATATGGGGTATATTACTCGCAGTTTACACTTTTGGAAGCATTTGTATAATAACCCAATTTCTACTTAAGTGAACTTCAGTACTTGTGTGTATTCCAAGGCCGTAACTTTTCAATACGCCACGTCACGAATCCATCTTATATGGCCATGCAATTTTCTAATTTTTTTCTTTCACATGAACCTTCTCCTGACAATAACAAACGCAACAAAAAAAGAATTAGCGAAATCGGTCCAGCCGTTCACGCGTGATGCCGTGACTAAAGGAAATTGGGATTCATTTTTAAATACATAGATTATTAAACACACGCACACCAATGCCAAACGATTTATACACACATGTATACATTTTACTATAAAACGGTGTCAAAGCTCAGTCACGACGACCGTATGTACATTGTCAAATATAACGATGTCCTTGTATAGCCGACCAAGAAATTGTTTTTCCACACTAAGGGCGAATTTCGTTTGCACGTCAATTAGTTATAAGGGTTATTTTTGCTTGTTATGTCTTACGTTAATTTCTAAAAATAACCCTTAGCAATAGTTTCTTTAACTAGCAGCTGTCATCCAAAATGGCAAAGCAGGTTGAGATAAAATTGGACCAAACCGTAGTTTAACTGATGTACAGTCAAACGCAGAGAATGCTTGTTGGTTTTAACATGTTACGGTACATTTTATTTGCACATTTAACAAACGCCGCAGTCACGTTGTTGAAAAATATCTTTCAAGCTATTGTACGAAAGATTTTTTGTAACGTAATTATTTCATATATTTTAAAGTTTGAAGTGTAATCAAAATATGTAATATAAATGATATATAAATTAATGGGCGAGAATATAAATTTTGATATTATCTACAAAAAAAATTGTGTATAGAAGTGAATAACTGAAGTAGATAAATCCAAAAACGTTCAGCACATAGGTTATCGATAAAGAAAGGATTTTTTTCATGTTTGAAGCATCGATGGCTAAACGGTCGATGAGCATAAAATCCGTAAGGTATCTGGTTCAATGTTTACGTTTTAATTTCAGTCATACATCATTGTTAAGAGAGCAAAATTAGCTTTAATTTGATACCTAATTCACTTAAAAAACAGCAAAATTCAACCTTTTATTCAAACCTACCCTAAAGACAGGAATATCTTTTTTACAATATATAACAAGGGGTAAACGAGTAGGCGGGGCACTTGAGTGATTATCGACCTCAGAGAAAAAAGTATGGTCTTTTCTTGAATGTCTTTGGGTATGACCTATATTGAGCTGTGGACAAGTATAGGCTGACGACGATGGTCGTACCGCTGAGCGATATTTGTACTTTTAATGAACACTGTTTATAAAAGATTTTTTCTGGTTTTCTGATGTACCAAGTTTTAACTACCGCTGTTTCTGCCCGTACATCGTGATGAAGTTATTTAGTGACCCCAATTCCAATATATATAACACATAAAACCATAATCATCATGCTTATTATACCAATTTTTGATTCTATCTTTACATTTGCTACCAATCCACTGAAAATGCTTAGTGTTGCCAAAAAATATCAGTGTAGTTATTTCTATTTAACAATAACTTAACAAATAATATTTACCTGTTTTAATCACAATAAATCTGCGAATGAATATGGTGTCGATAAAAGGTGTATTCAAGTACCATTAAATACAACATATGTATATGCAGGTGGTAGTATATCAAATATAAATATAATTATTTTAACATATTTTCATGAGTATTAATGTCAATACATTAGATTAGAACAGAAAACTAGTGGAACTAAATATCTGCTGCAATCAGTAGATATTTAGTTCTATGCCTGTGTTACAAAATAAAGAGGTGCAGTGAATATATACTGTTAGTTATAGTCTTCTTCCTCCTAGCGTTATCCCGGATATATATTAGGGTCCGCTTAGATTGTACAGATTGGGGCGAGTTAAGATAACCAATTGCCATCTGACGTCATCCTCGGAACCACCACGATTTCTACAACCTTACGACTAATATAACAAAGGGGCATTAATCAGGTCCCGCTGTTTTACATACCTTCCGAAACACGGAGGAGGTCGAATATTTTGAAAACCACTGTCAGAATGGGTCACACATCTATCACCCTGTCACTACCAGATGCGTTGGCGGCCTTTGAATAGGGGTTTAGGCTACTGGGAACTCTCACAAACCGAACAAAACACGACAACAATACCATCACTTGACGTGACATGTCCGTCACTAAACGCCAATCTTATGTGAGAGAGAGATATTGCTATCTGGATGCGCTGGCGCAATTTGGCTGCTATAAACCTTCTACTGGTTCAAGATTTCAATATTTGAAATTTTCTTAAATTTAAACTTAAAGTTTCAATTTAAAAACGCCGTGCAGACCACGTTTTTTTTTAGAATATTAGGAATACTTGTTAAGTATATCTAATATTCCCTTTTCCCCTCCTACTAAGCTTAAATTAAAAGTTGTAGGGGAAAAGTAACCAAACAGTACAATTATCAAAATAGTTAATAAGAATACTGGCAGTTTAATCCATCCAGCAATGTACTTCATAGTTAACATCCAAAAAACTCAGTTTGTAAAATCTTTTTTAAAAAAAGTGGCTAACTCAGGTCTTGTTGATTCTTCTGGCCATTGATAATGGATTGCCGCCACTTCACGCCGATCTCATGTGAGAAACGGGTACTGGTACCCGGACGCGCCGGCCCAATTCGGCTACAAGCATGGCGCTACCTCTAATCAATTATTGCTTAAACTGTGTCAATAGGTCATCAAATGAATAAGGTAACAATAGTTTGTCATTATAGGCGTGCAACAGTTTAAATTTACTAATTAATTATTTATTAGATGACGACTCGATCCATATTCGTCGTCTTTAACATTTTTCTTCCAGTATATTAATTTAACGCTGATATTGATCTATAATATGTTGAGATGTGCGGTCTTTCGACATTAAAAATGTATTTTAGACAGCACGTGTTTCTGTTACCACGCACGAATAAAGAGTGACATCTGAAAGAAGGGAACGGGAATTAGTGATGTGACAGAATCGACAAAGGTCGGTAAAACGATTTTTGGCAAATCTTTTAAACGTGCCAGGTTACCTTGTAGAGTAAAGGTACTGCTGGTTATATTGATATATTTGTGTATAACAGGCGGCTGTTACCTATAACACAGGCATTAAGTTGTCTACCTTAGGAACAGACATCCGTGCGTCATATAGGCCTGTATATATTTATTTATTTATTCAATAGTTTGGATATCCTGGGGGGGGGGGACCTTGCGCGGTCAGACAGACGGACTGATGGACAGAGCAAATCTATAAGGGTTCCTATTAGGACTACGGAACTCTAAAGAAGTCCCAATATTATTATTATTATTTACAGCCAATTCTTTCCACTGCAGGGCAAAGGCCTTCCTACCCTCTTTTCATAAGGTTCTGTCTAAGGCTATGCTTTGCCAATATCTATTGTAAAGATCCAAGTCATTCGTCCATCTCATTCGTGGTCTGCCGCGACGTCGTGTGGTGGGATCCATAAAGTGGAGATTTTATGGAGAAAGAATATTGAAATACTTTTTAGGTATGTCTAATATTCCCTTTTCCCCTCCTACTAAGCTTAAATTAAAAGCTTATATTATGAGTGGGCCGACACGTCACATGGCCAAACTGCCTCCACCTGTAACAAAATTAAATAAATAAATACATAGGGCTACAAACTCACTGTCATAATGTGTGTTATAATAACTGTGCTTAGATAACGACCGACTGAAACACAAATATTTTTTTAAATATATATATTAAAACATACTTATATACATAGTGACATTGGATTTTTATATATAAAGATATGTAATCGTTGACGCAATGGAAATAAATAAATAAGTACTTACGTCTTGATAGTGATGTTTTGCGGTTTGCATGTCGCCCATCTCGCTGTGCAATTCCGCCAGCGCGCACGTGACACCGGCATCCCAGTTACCTATCATGCTGTACCTGAGGAATAAATTCATCATGGACTTCTTCTTCTTCCTAGCGTTATTCAGGTCTAGTACCAGGGTCCGCTTAAATTGCAGCCCCATCACGCTCGCTTTTGGCAATTTTTATTAAATTATATACATATGTTAAATATATGTTATCTTACTTTTGCTTCGGCACAAATATATAGTTTAATCAATGAAATTGTTGCAAGCAGTCGTTATATTATGGATTCCTAAAATGTTTCAACAAACTAGCAGATCCTTCTCGTGGTTTTTTGTGATTTTGAAATGAAATTAATATGGGATAGTATCTTACTTTTCATTTAAAAGGAGTTTTTTAAATTAATTGTTTCCCATTGCAGGACAAAAGCCTCCCCCTTCTTGTCCCATTCCTCTTTCATAGCCAATCTCATCCACAACTTTATCGCAAATGTGTCCAAACCGTCGCGCCACCTCTTTGCAGGTCCATTCGAGCCACATGCTCAGCCCACTTCAGTTTAGCTGACTTCTTCCCTACATCTATATTAATTCTTAAGTTACACACTTTGAAATCAATAATGTTAATATAAGTAATGAAATGAAGTTGTCATTTAGAAAACGTAAAAAGACCGCATCTACACTTTATCAAGTGTGACTGCGGTCAAGCGCTTGCCTATCTCCAATAAAAAAAAAAAAAAAAAAAATCTAAAGGATTTCAGAAGCTAATACACCTAAAAGACGTATTAGTTCCGCTAAATACTCTTTTTTCAATATATTAGTCCTTCACGTGTCAAAATTAAAAACATTAAAAAAAAACTAAATAAGTTTGTTTATCATAACAATAACATCTATGTTATTACAATTAATATTTATCATATATACGTAAAATTGAAAAATATGAGATGTTACACCAGGTCAAATTAGTTATTAAATAATGAAATAAAACGTCAAATTGAATAGTAACAAAGTAATACTAAAAATATAGGTTACGGAAGGAGTTCTGTAAAGATAACGCGAATTCAGTGATTTTTTTCCTATCTCAAAAAATGCCCTAGGCGCCTGAAGAAATTATCACTTCAATAAAATAAAATACTTTTGACTGGCCCATTGGCGCAGTGGGCAGTGAACGTGCCTTCCGTTCAGGGGATCGTGGTTTGGATTCCCGCCTCGAGTCGTGGTGTATTATCTATATGCATGTATTTATATATTTCTGTATAGAGGACCAGTGCTTTATAATGTAGCCGATGTTGATTTGCCTTGTGGCCATAATTAATTGGTTCTTACTGGCTCTGCATCTAGCCCAGGTGTTAGCCACTCTTTGCCTCATAAGTGCCCAGAAACCACTGATATGACCCTCAGTAAACATCAATGAAGCACTACAGTGCTTTGGCAGCTATACATGTTTATATAAAATAGGCAGACGGATAGATAGCTATACAATCGAACAGATAAAACATTTATAGGTGTCATTTGAGTGCCGACGGCACTGGACGTAATAAAGGTAATTATTTAGAAATCATAGATAATTACTTCACTTGAGGAGGTCGTGGCCTGATCAGTGTTTGGCATTTGAGTCGATCGCTAAGTTAACAGCTCTTACTGCGACTGGGTGATAGATGGGTGACCCATTCTAACACTGGCTTATATTCTTTATTTTTGTCCAAAATCTATTGGCAACACTGGAAATTACGTGTTCAATCAATCATTTGAAATCATCCAACGAGTTTAGGCCACCGGGAAGTCTCACAAACCGAACGAAACGCGACAACAACACCATCACTAGACGTGACAGCTTTTCCGCCACTTCACGCCGATCTCATGTGAGAAAGACATACTGGTACCCGGACGCGCCGGCCCAATTCGGCTAAAAGCATGGCGCTACCTCTAATTATATTATATATATAGATAACAATCAGCGTACAGGAAACCACAGTTAGCCAGCTAAACTGATAACAAACTCCCTTTTTCGGGTTTCGTAGTCCTACTAGGAACTCTTATAGTTTTGCTCAGTCCGTCCGTCCGTCCACCAGTCCGTCTATCCGCCCGCAAATTAGGTACAGACAATAGGAAATGCTAAAAACTCACTAGCAAAAATATTTTGAGCGAAATCGGACAACAACTTTTGTCTATATAAGCGTGGCTTGTAACTCTCTTGGCCAATTTCTTAAATCTAGTTTTAAGTAATGTACTGACCCTCAGAGATCTATAAATTGTCCTTAATTGCTGTCGATTGTACCATCCTTTCTATTCTTGTCATACTCTTTATCCGTTCTTACTAAAGTTTTTTCTTTTAAATGCTCTTCAGCTTATCTTATATGCTATTCATTTTAATGATATAACGTTAAGGATAATTTTGATCTGCATAGAATGTAGAAGATATTTAGCGTATTTAATTGGACGAGGATTAATACAGTATTCTTTAAAATAACTTCGTAAATTATTGGGTAATTTCTTCCCACAAAAGCTGCAGCCAATTCCTCAAACAAAATTAGAACCTCAATATTAGCCCAACAGTATAAGGTACAGACTGAAATCCGCAAGGTACTAGGTTCAAACCCCAACGCCGTTGGGGTATTGTCGAACCCACTTTCCAATACAAGCTTTTAATTTAAGCTTAGTAGGACGGGAAAAAGGGAATATTAGACATACCTAAAAAGTATTCCTAATATTCTTTTTAAAAAAAAGAACTTAAATAAACGATACTTCTTACTGACGGAAAACCATCTATGCGTGATGCTCTTTGAAACTTTTAAAAGCACAATATGCAAATTTTGACAAAATCGTCTAAAATTTCACAATGCGTAAAAGGGAATATTAGAGATACCTAAAAATGACTCCTAACATTCTTTTTATCATCAAATATATGTAACCTTCGAATTGATCATATATACTTAAAATGTGTTCCTATTAATTGTTAATGTTATTGTTAATAAATCAAACCTTTCACAATGTTCAATTTTATACAAAAAAAGAGAGCAATAACGGAATATAAAATAGATATCAACCGCGTGTTATTATGGAACAGTTATGTCATCCATCTTGGGATGTGTCAACAATACAAAGTGGATGGAAGTCGGTCGAAGCGACCGCTATAGTATTATGAAGGGTTATCGTAAATAACAAGCACCAGACCATCTATACAACAAAATGTATGTTATTTAAAAACGACATTAAAATCTGTCGAGACAGAGTTGAATTTTGTTTGTCTAAATTTCAAATGGCAGATGCATTTATTTCCGTGTTGCAACTGTATCAACCGCGCCTTATTGTTAGCCATTCGTGTTATGTATTAGGGTGGGTTTAGACCAAACGAATATAAAGCCAGACCTAGAACGAGAGCAGTATTTCTCGATCTTTAGAGTAAACGAAAGCTCGTTCTTAGCGGTTACATCAAAATATCAACGAGAAAAAAAACTGGAATAAGACTTAGAATCTTTGTGAACGTAAAGAGTCCTCAACGTTTGTATAAACTAAAAGAATTTGATAGAGTAGGGGTAGAATGAGCATTCGCTCGTCTGAAGTAAATGCGACTTTAACCGACCTTTTAAATCAGGAGGTGTTTTTGGGTAAATTTGTAAATATTTCACTTCCTCACATGCTTGAATACAAACTTTGATAATCATTTATCGTACTAATATTATAAACGCGAAAGTTTGTACACATGGATGTATGGATGTCTGGATGTATGTTTGGCGCTCTTTCACGAAAAAACAGGGTGGATTTTAATAAAACTTTACAATAATATCGTTTATACAACAGAATAACACATAGGCTATATATTATAAGGATATTGTGTGAATTGCCCAAAATATAACGACAAATGTCAAGTAAGTAAATAGGAGAAAATTCTGGCTGCGAGCTGTTCTGGCGTGCACTCAAAAACCGTTAGTGTATAAGTGTAGTTATAGTGTACTAAGGAATTGTTAACCTTAAATAGTCCTACATAAAAACCCGCGACAACATTTATCAATTATTAATATTTAAGCCAATAACTAGAAAAAAAGTGAACCAGTATGGAACGGGAAAGGAAAAGGAAACGAGAACGTTGCCAATATTATAGGATAATAGAATGTAGCAAATAGTAAGTAACCCAACGTTCGGGCAGGACGACGTCTGCTGTGTCCGCTAGTTATCATATAAAACTACTACTACTGTGACTGTGGCTACTGACCCCCATGGATCACCAGAAAGGTCCAAAATGCGTTGCCGGTCTTTGAGGAATGTTTCCCTTTCCAATAAACATGCTAATGCGTATACTGCTTAAGTATATCTATAAAGCTGAAGAGTTTGTTTCCTTGAACGAGCAAAACTCAGGAACAAATGGTCCGATTTTAAAAAATGTTTCACTGTTAGAAAGCCTATTTATCGAGGAAGGTTATAGGCTATTATATCATCACGCCAAAATGTAATCTATTTTTTTAGCTAATTTTACGCGGTCGAAGTCGCTAGTACAACTAGTATACATAATAATACGTGAGCAACTGAGTGACGGGATATAGGCAGTGGTATAAATTTTGGGTTGTTCTCACGTGAATCTCGCTTATAAAAACAATGGCACGCGACGAAAGCTTGTAAAAACATCGGTGTGAGGCGTCTGCAAGCTGAAAGTTAAACCAATAAATAACTATAGGGTTACGCTAAAATCATTTATGAAAGTTCCACCCGTTAACTTTTCACAAAATAAAATTTGTTTATCTATTGTCTAATTGCTTTAGATATTGTACAGTCAGTACAGTTCATCGATAAAATATTCTTAGCTGTGTCTAATGCTGGAACTAGATATAGCTTCCTCCCGTTCTCCTCCGTCTGGAGCGGGGACCCTCAGGCACGTTCTCCCTCTCTCACAGTTATGGGACATTTCAAACTCATTAGAAAAATTACTTTGAGCGAATTCGAATAACCGCTTTTGAAGTCATTTAACCTTTATCGAGTATCAATCCGGAACCCTTTTATAGAAGCGTGTCTCGACACGCTCCTGTCCACTTTTTATTTTCGTTTAAATTTTAATCTGAATAATAATAATTAATGACTAATGGTTCTAAAAGACGCTTTTAATTGTCCCAAACGCCCGACGGCCAATTTCTTTCACAAATTGTTCTTTTACCGTTTAAAGACAGCAGATTATACAATTTGCATAGCTGGTCTCATTTCGCAACGTCACAAAGGGTTGGTCACACTGGCTGAGACAATTGATTCTACGAGCCTTACTTTCTCTGTCACAATGAGTAATTGTTCAAAAGTTTGCAATAAAGTTTACAATCGAGAGAGACGGGTGACAGTCATATTTTTACCATTGATGATTGATCTTGGTGAATTGTTTAGCCTGTCTATACAAAATTTTGGCTTCAACAGACCTCCCGAGGACCTAAAGACTTTACCAAAACCAAACGATTTTTTTAACGTACAACCAAAAACTGGCTTAAGTTCAGACAAATATAGTAATGAATATTAATAAACTCACAATGTATAATACATCTATACTTACATATAAGTAAAATTAAAGGATCTCTTTGTAAGTTCGAAATTATTTCTTTTTATTAATTGCATATAACTATATACATATGTATAGCATATACGCAAGTTTAAACATTTTTGTCTATATGTCTGTCTGTCGGTCCGTTCGTCTGCTTGTTATTCAGGAAGTATAGTTACAAATAATAAAGTAGAATACATTTATATAATGTACGGTTGGCAACCCTACTGGTAGCTGATTTTACAAGGAATAACGTAATCTACTTTGCTTTAATTAGGGTTTCGTAAATTTAACAATATCCCTGAAAGCGAAGTCGCGGGTTACAGCTAGTCTTAAAGAAAATAAAAAGTTAGCACAGAATATATTCATATTAATTCTATTTTTTAATCCTATTTCTAAAATTCAATGCAAGAACCAAACTCTTCCCTGCCTTGTGAAACTGTATTATGCTCAGAGCATCAGAATCTGATACTTATCTGATATATAATATCATATTATTCACTCTAATCCTTATATAACAGTTAAATCAACATAATCCTTTGGCCGTTTCGACGAAGAAAATGAAAAAAACAATTCATAAAAATCTTTCCGCTGCGTTCCAAATTACCGAAATCGGTTAGTAATACTGCTTTTTTAATAAAGATTCGTTGAAAATGACGACACTTGTCTGAGACCACCACCAGAGTCTGTACAGGTTTAAGGCTTTATTATTTATATGTTCCGGTAAAATTATTCATTTAATAAATGATAATCAAGATATTCGTTTAATGCCTCTTTTCTCGGCGTGGAAGCTCCCCTACGTCACATTCTGTATCCCTGACAACGTGTATATTATACAATTTCGAGATGATCGGTTGTGTGGGTACGGCGTGAATGTAAACAGAAAACTCATATTAAACTACTTTACATAAATCCATGACTTAAACTGAAATTTTGTGTACTCTATGTATGTATATGTTACCGGCTAAACCCGATTTTCGCATAAAGTAGTTTCACCTAGGCCAAACCGATTTGTCACGTATTGCACTTGGAATTTTCTCTTTATCTAACTTGTTACAGTTGGGCAGTGACGTACATATACGAGTTTATTATGAATGTCGGATATCAGACAGACGTACGGACGGGGCGAAGTCATAAGGTTTCCTTGTAGTACTACGGAACCCTAAAAACGAGTATAGGCTGATCATGCTAGCTAGGTTAAGAGACGTCCGTGTGCCATATAGTCCAGTACCATATATATTTTATCTATTTATTTATACTGCAATGTCCCCTATAACACGGTACGTTTATTTTGAATTATAGGAAAACGCGTTGTAGGATTATTCTCGTACAACGAAGGCGCATAATATAATATAAAATAAATTATATTATGGAATAATATTAAAGCGTTGTAAAAGCACCGTGTTTTGGGAGGGATTACATTACTTTTAATAATGTTTAGTTAAATTAAATAAATAAATATATTATTTGAAACAAAGACGTCTCTTCCTAAGGGAGACAACTTAATACCACCGTTATAGGTAACGGATGCTTGATGTACACTTTTTTTATATATAATAGATATAATGATATAATTTTATATATAATATATAATCCAGGTACCAGTATCTCTTTCTCACATGAGATCGGTGTGAAGTGGTAGCAACCATGATGTAATACAATATTTAATTAAAACTACATGATATACTCATATTATCCCTGATTTAATCCCTGAGCGCTGACAACGGGGACACCACCTTGTTAAGGGTTGATCTACTGCAGACTGCTTGTGTGATGGCCTATTGCGAGTACTTTGTGAGTATATATTTCATCTTATTCCTTATATATAAAAGCGAAAGGTAACCTAACAGGAAATCTCGAAAACCGCGGTACGTATGGTCTGACCAAGAAAGTGCTTTACCATTTTTGATGACAGCTCATAGTTGAATAAATATTTGCTAAGAGTTATTGTTAGAAATTAACGTGATTGGTTAATGAATGAATGAATGAGAATATAAAGGTAAAATAATTATGCAATTGTTGTAACTTTTGTTCAAAGCATTTATTTAGCATTTTAGCATTTCTGCTTTATTTACATTTTTTATAAGTAGTACTATCTACAGTTATCGGTAGCGCATAAGTTAAAGGAGACTTATTTACCCGTCTTGTGAAACGTAACTATATTAAGTAAGGACAGACAGGGTTCTAATTAAAATTGACGGAACGTAATATTGTACTGTAGACTAAACAAACATGGAGCTAGAGTTAGAACAAGAGCATTCTTTCTCGATCTTTAAGTGCAAACAAAAGCTCGTTTCTAGCGTTTACACCAAAATGACACTAAGAAAATAACTGAAACCTTTGTGAATGCAGACAGAATAACGACAGAATGCTCTAGTATGTTTAAACTTAAAGACTTTGATAGAGTAGGGGTAGAATGAACATTCGCTCGTCTGATATAAATCGTCTATTAGAAGTGTCTTAATTGAAGTTTGCGCAATGTCATCACGTTCAAATAGGACACTTCTTACACATCAATATGTTTGTTTTTACGTTCGTATGAACTAACTTCGCTCGCATCGATCATTCGCGTTCTATTATGTTGGCACCGCACATAGTTTCATTTGAATGATCATTTCAATGATCATGCAGTGTGGCCGGGGACTGTGTAGCTGCGCAAAGTTTTGTAGAACTTTGTAGTCTTCAAAATGTACAAACACTTTGAGCTATGTCTGGCGGCGGCATTACTATATAACCATCATGTTATAAAATTATTAATAACTTTAAATGTTTATCATGAGTCGAATAAACTTGGGATTGTTGTTGTCGCCAACAATTCTAACCTCCTTTTTCTCGAGAAATACTGGCACATAATAAGTGCAATGTCGTCAAAGTTATAAAAAAAGAAGATGAACATAATGGAATAATGGCGGGAATTAGGGTCTTAATCTGTCAACTGTCAATTGTAATTTTTACGTTATTGGAGGAATTAGTAAAGGAAGTAAAATAAGAATTATAGAATAGATTAATAATCTAAAAGATAAATAGTTGTATGGCGGAGTCCAACCAGTCTTACATAGCGTAAATTCAAGTTGTATAATATTCTAATAAAAACGTTACAGTAATTTAATCCCTTTTATGGTGGGCAAAGATTTTCAAAGTATGGATAATTAGATTCGCAGTTTACCTCCTGACACCAGCGGTTTTTGGAAGTTGTAAAAGTATAGGATGACGCAGACATAAGTTGAAGGGATTATCTAGAGTCTAGATTCTAGACTTTAAATATGAATATGAACGCCTTATACATTTTTAAATCACAGAACCCTAATATCAACGCACTAGCAATGGTCAAATAGAAATACATAAGTGTTATGTAGTTCCAAATTCCTTTGATAAACTTTTAAACTGAATAAAAAGCCAGAAAATCTCTATCTATGTCTGATTCACAATTTTTTATGTCAAACGAAAACGAACACGAATAGACGACGCGAAGCGACAAACAGAATCATAAAAAAAAATCAGTGCAATGTGTTGATTAAAGTTTTTTTTTTCTAAATATGTGTAGTAATAATAAAATTTTTATATTTTTCTGTCATCCAAAAAATAATGTATTCAGTAGGAAGAGATTTAATCCATAATTACTATTAAGTTCATTTGGAACAAAAATGTGTCATTATTTTTATTTCGTTTATCATATTTTTGTAGGTACGAAATGACATGGACAAAGTTACTGGAACATTGTTCTTATTTCTTACGCATTCGGAGAGACTAACAAAAAAGGAAATTATGAAATACAATGATCAGGCCTTTAAGGAGACAGATCCATTACATGCCAATGAAATTAAAATGCCTTTTTTTAATATTGGGACAACTGGCTTTTTAAAATTTTCATGCCTGTCTTACTGTTTTTTAGATATAAAATTCAAGAACAAAAAAGAAAATTAACGGGTTTTTATTTTTTTGCGAGATTATAATCGGATAATTGAAAAGTATACGGAAGTCAAATGAAAAACTGACAAAACAATATTAATAGATTGGAATAATCTTCTTCTTCCTAGCATTATCACGGTCAAGTACCAGGATCCGCTTAGATTGCAGAGAATGTGCCTGTGGGGCATGTAAACATGACCAATTGCCTTCTGACGTCATCCTCGGTACCCTAACAATCCATACAACTTTACGACTCATATCGCGCAGTGACATTAATCGGGTCCCACTGTTTTACGTGCCTTCCGAGAAACGGAGGAGGTCGGATATCGAATATAAACCAGATTGCCGCCACTTCACGCCAATCTCATGTGAGAAAGAGGTACTGGTACCTGGACGCGCTGGCCCAATTCGGCTACAAGCATGGCGCTACCTCTAATTAAACTAATGTAAATCAACTTTGATTAATCCCAACATGAATTATTTATTAAAAAATGAATTGACTTGCTGGTTGGTTGGAGAAAGGGGGCGCCCCTATGCCACGGTCGACATCGGCAGCGTAAACACAAAGTGCTTAAAAATTAAAATAAGTGGTTTTTCAAAGAGTCTGAGCATGAAAAGTGTCCAAAAACTAAGTGCAATAACATTTATTGAAGACAGACTAAATAAGAATTCAAGAAGAAGAAGAAGAAGAAGAACAATGAAAATGCGTAAGAACTTAAAAGGACAAAACTTCGTGTGTGATTACTTTGTAATTGATTAGGTTCCGTAGTACTACAAGGAACCCTTATAATTTCGCTGTGTCCGTCCGTCTGCCCGTCTATCTGCCCGTAAGGTGCACCCCCCCCCTAGAGCACTGGCTTCGGTGCAGGATGAACTGGTCACTGTGAAGATGCAACTTGAGTTTTCTGTACGTCTAACTACATAGTCCATGAAAAAAGACAGATAATTCAAGAAAGCCATTTCCCTAAAGATACAATCTTTATTTTTACATAGAATAAAACACAGATTCTGAAGCGTTTAACTTTTAAATTAAACTACGGATTCTGATGCAGTTTTCTTCAATATACAGGACAATTCATGAGAATGTTTATATGTATGTAAAAATATATATATGACACACGGACGTCTCTGTTCCTAAGATGATAACTTAATGCCTGTGTTATAGGTAAAAGCCGTCTGCTATACAGAATTATATTTTTTTCGGAAATATATACATAAATAAGGATAATACACCCTGACTCGAGGCGGGTATCGAACCCACAACCCCCGGAGCGAAAGGCATAATATTTTTTTTATTTATATTATTTTTTAGAACCCTAATTTCTATTTCAGCAAATTCTTGAATAGGATGTTGAATCGAAGCACTGACGAATCTGAACTAGGCAAAGCAATTTGTTAGCGCTTCGTCTAAATATACTTTTCTATGTATAGCAGTATTTAATCCTTTATTGACCGGCAAAATATGTCCTTGCTCACACATCTTTACGGAATAACTCTAGTCTAGTAATACGATTTCGGGACCTTCAAGAAAAGAGCATTCTCATTTCTCAAAGGCCGGCAACGCATCTCCGGTGTTGCAGTTGTCCATGGGCGTCGGTAGCCACTTAGGTGAGTGCCGGTTGCTCGTTTACTTCTTTTTATATAAAAAAAAGTATTTTCGGGATGAATACGACCAAGGTACCGTAAAAAGAAACGAAAACTGGCACTTCGTTAGTCCCTACAGAAGAGAAAACGAATCGTCAGAGGTGTTGGTAACGGTGACCTCTAAGTTCTCAATCGCACGAGAGGTAAAAAGCGTTGAGTTACATCTCGGCGCTTTTTCAGCGTCGTCGATACGAAAGTATACCGTATGTTTATATACATAGAAAAAAATCGTTAATAATTTGAAGCGGCCTAAATATGGATTGGCGTATGATTTAGTTATGTTTCAGTGTATCTCCCAAACATAAAGACCGGATGCTTAAGAATACATTATCTATAGAGTACAAAAGATTCAGCCGGGTCGAAGTGTAACCGCAGTGCGGGCCCCATCAAAAGCAATCTACAGAAGTTAAGGTAATATAGAAATAGGGTAATTCCTATTTAAAGTATACATTACTTTTTTAACAAAATGTTAACCTTTTTGCGAGCGTATTTTAAAAATGAAAGTACAAGTCTACCTTTATTCAATTAAGTAGACAGTTGTTATTTAAGAAGCATGTGTTTTGATTAGCATAATTGTGTCAACGATAGAGCAAAGGCCTATTCTTGAAACAGCTGATTTGGAATATTTCCAATTGACCTCTTGCCAATATAATAATCATTGATGCACAAAAATGATTACGTTTAGATTGTGATGTCTCTGAAATTACTTAATATTACTTAACCTTAGCATTGCAAACATAGTGCTATGCTAACCGTAAACAAAAATATAATATAGACAATAATGTATCAAGTTAAGATAATATGTAATATTCTAATTATTTAAAAACCTCTGTACAATTAAAATATACTTCGAACTCAGGGCAATGCTCCGTCTGCTTCTATTTGGGTATTAAGTATATTCTAAAGTTAATAAACATATGTATTATAATTCAATCCACATATTGGCAAGTAAAACATAATATATCAATAGTTCAATACTCATGATCAAAGTTATCCTAAGATGCCACCGGACGCATTTAATGTCAGACTTTATTTATAAAAGATTCAATACACTCATGTCAGAGGTTATTTTGGTTGTATCGCCGATACTCGAGTGCTCCCAATATGTTATACAAGAAGGTCTGGGCTAAGCTTCTCAAGATATTTTTATCAGTGATAAATTTGTTAAATCTATATTCGTATCTAGCTTATAAATACTTCGTTCCTGTGGTTAAAACTTGAAATATATCTTAGTACAACTAACAGTTTTCCAAATTTTCAACGGTTTTTAAATTTATATTTTTAATATTAGTTCTGAAATACTAAACAAACAGAAAGACAAACAATTTATAAACTTACAGTCATTTCAAAATTTCATATGGAACCCTATTTTTAACAATTATTTTTATAAGAGCACCGTCACATTAGCAAATTAAAACTGTCAGTGGAAAATTGTAACAATCTGCTAAAAAGGTAATCGTAAACAGTTTTTACTTACGTACTTCGTCGACCTTCCGAGCATCACACAGTCTATTACGAGTATGGAAGCGGCAAAAAATTTAAATATCTAAACTACTAATATATGTGCGCTGTTATAGAAGCGTAGAAAAGAACACGCCATTCTAAAAATCATTAGTATCAATGCATCTATAAACTGCTTAGTTATTAAAAAATTATATATTTGAAATTAGGCCGATTCCTAGGAAAATAATTGATTGTACTATCTCACGTATCGTTAAAAGAATCGTTAGATCAACACCGGTGAATTATCTACTGAGATACATCAATAAATAATGCTTATAATAATTATTATAAGCATTGTAATTACATTTAATTTAATGTAGTTACATTTAACCCGCGGATAAAAAAGTATGATAGTTGTAAAACAATGTATTCATTTGATAGATCCTGCATCTAACTATATTCTTTTAAAGATACATTGACGAATATAATTACATTACTAAATGGTTCAAAAGCGGGCAAATAATATATACTGAAACATATTTCAAAGTGTATAACGTACCTTTAATTAGAGTAAAAGTCGATGTACACGTCACGGTCGGCGCTGACTCGAACATTAACTGAAAACAAAATATACAATTTTATTCGCATAATGTATTTGTAACTGCTATTTGAAGGTGCATTTTTCTCTGTGAAGTAGCTAGCATATTTATTAGTTGCATTATTATATGTAGGTACTGTCGAAGTACATAATCAATCCACGAGGCACGATCGCAAATAAATTAATAAATTATGTATGTATAATAATACTAGATAATGACAGGGCCGGATTAAACCTATCAGGGCCCCTAGGCAATGCAATGCAATCAGCCTAATTAACGCTGACTTTACTTATATCATAAGTAATAAAATCTATTTTCAATTTTCACCATCATTTCATCATGTATGAAGTATTTCATCAACTGACAACATGCGTCGGTAAGAAGGAATAATATTGAGGCAGTATAAAAATTTTCAAAAAAAATTATGAATGAAACAATTTTTTTCTAGTGTTGTGCTCGGGTCCCTAGTCGATGCGGGATCTCTAGGCAGTTGTCTCATTGCCTTAAGAATAATCCGGCCCTGGATAATGGTGTTTTTTTTTTTAATACATAGTAAGCTAGTACCAGTATATACATAATGTGATGTTTAGGTAATACGTATAGAGGAAGTTTAAGCAAGGTCGGGAATGGAAGCAAGCATGAGACGGATTCCAAACCACCTCTGCACCCATTTAGCTATCAATAAATCAACGAAAACTAAATATCGTAAATCGTATTGCAGGGAGAAATAAAATTTTGTTCATTTTATATGAACAAAATTTTACTGCTCCCTGCTTCTAATATCAGAGATATATATATATATTCCAAACAACCGTTCTATTAATGAAAGTACATTAAAATACATAGCAATTTGCGATAGTCTGTTTTAACTAAATAGGGGTCATCCATAATTACCACACACCAATACGAATTGTATGATTTTTTTAACTCCCCGTCCGTCCTTGTCACGGGTTGACACATTTTAGAAACCTCCTCTCCCGTAATGTGACATCACATATTTTTTTTAATTTTATGCATGTGTTATATATATATAGATAATAAAGTAATTATACAGTTTGGTTACTTTTTCTAAATATGCATATATTTTTTTGAGTGACATTCCGTCAAGGGAGGCTGACATTTTTTTTTCGAGGTATAAATGCTAAAATGGGACATTTTGGAGCATTTGTTTATTAACGCTAACATTATACATACACGTGCATTTCTGTGTTAAAAGTAAAAATATAACCACGAAGCGTCCAGGGCGATCGGTGCGCGATTGCCCGTCCGCTTCTAATGTATCCACAACTAAGTTTCGTTTCGCGCGGAATGAGTGATATTCCGCAGGATGAGGCTGACATTTCCTGGCCGCTGCGCGGTTATTTTTATTTAAATTTTAACACAGAAATGCATGTATGTGCATGTGTATAATGTTAACATTAACGAAATGAATCGAAATGTTCCAAAATGCCATATTGTGGCGTAAAATTTTTTAATGTTTCATTTTGACGCATGTGACGTCACAAAGCTTTTGTCCCCCACTGGCCGTTGTCACACAATGTCGCATATGCATATGCTATATTATATATTCCCTATCCCTCTTTAAAGTGTGACCTAATTTATTCATGTACGTTAGAGGTAAATATGTTCGCATAAAAGTACTATGTTTAATTAATTAACATTATTAGTTGAGTTCCACGCATACAAGGTGGCCGCTTTGGGCGCGTTACGAAAAATTATGCAATATGAAATAAAAACACTATTTATTGTTTTATCGTGTGTCTTTTGTAGGTTAATTTGATAAAAGTAATTTATAAAACCGATTTTCATAAAAAGATAAGGTTATATATTTAACAGAGTTATTGTAACATTAACCATACATACTATGACAATCCTTATAAATTTTGTCACATTATACTTGTTTTTTCAACTACACAGTAATCTTATCGTTAATTACTACAAAGCCGATCGTAAAGGACATATTTTCTGCTTAGAACCCAAAACAGCGCGGAAATGTCTAAAATTTTGTTGTTGCGCAGTTTTTCATTAATGACTGTTTTTTTATTCTAATATATAAATTTACCAAAGAGGTTTAATGTCTCCCGTTAAATCATATGAAATTTAATGGGTTCAATCTCAGGGATGTCTGTTCCTAAGGTATACAACTTAATGCCTGTGTTATAGGTAACAGACGCCTGTTAAACACAATTTTTTTTTGTAGAAATATATAAATATATACAAATTAATAATACGCCCAGACTCGAGGCGGGAATCGAACCAACGACACCTGGAGCAGAAGGCAGGGTCACTATCCACTGCGCCTACGGGCCAGTCAAACATTACATTACATATAACATAAGCCAAAAGCCAAAAGGTTTACACAAATTTGAATACATTGTAATACTTGACAAATAAATATGTTAATTGTCAAAGATTATAATGTCATTGAACAAAGAATTAACACTTTTAGATAAGCATTTAGTACGCAAATCTAAAGATTTGTGGCTGAATTTCTACCTCCAGACGATCTCTAGTAATGTTAATTATATTATTCTACTTAAATTAAGAGGGTCACTTCCTCAGCTTAACGATATAACTATTTCTGTAGAGCATTCACAGTGTTTTTTTCAAGTCTTTTTTAATTTTAAATGATCATTCAAATGAAGCTATGTCTGGCTCCAGCATTATACGAATCATTTCAACTCTCTTTCGCATTTTAAATAGATATCTGTAGATGTACAAAGGGAACATTTACGACACTGAGCAGCCCGTAATTAAACTAGGAAGTTTCTAGCACTAAATAGTTTATCTATTACTCAGATAGCTTATTTTTTTACGTTATTCCTCATTTCACGTTAGTTATAGGCGCTAAATTCTACCACTATCGTCTAGGATAGAGAAAATGTGATAGTGACTAATCTTAAAAATTGGAATTTACTGCATTAAACATCCATAGCTAAGCGAGATCTGCGGCAAATTATCATCATCTCTTATTTGATATGAACATAGATCGTCTTATTTGCGTTAATAAGTGACTCGGTTGTATTTCACTTACATATATATTCATAAAAAATAATTTAACTATACTTTATGACACACCATAACACAAAACGTTCTTGTACCCATTAACGCGTTTACGTTATGAATTCTAAAGGACAAAGTAGATTTCAAACTATATTAGTATTGCTTTATATAAAGTATGTCAAGAGTCTGGTTTCGTTGAATTCTATTTGTAGTCAGAGTTACTTAAAACCCTTACCCTTTTTTAGCGTTATGTCTGTGACCCTACTCACGGCATTCGATAAAATTGTTTCTTTATTTCTTATATTCGATAATGTGATCTTATTTTCATATTATGTGTAAAAATCTATACATCTATCTTTGTTTGTTTATATTTTGTAAACTCCGTTAACCCGACTTCTATGTCCAAAAGTTCAAGAGCCTGACTCCAATTTGTAGAGATTCCAAAGACTTCAATCTAAAATTATTCTGTTCATCACCTAGTTTCTTAGTTTATTTTGAACCACTCCATTTCGTATCTTCTCTCAGGGTTGGGCCACGAATCATTCATACTATGAAAAACAGAACTTTGCTCAAATATTTTCTTTTACCCAAATGCAATTAATCTACAAAACCAGTCTGTCCCCAACCGAATCTCGGCAACGGATTAAAGCAAAGTAGTTTAGTTTCTCATGCATGTCATGGATTTCCGCAAAGTAACGCCTGATTCTATCAATTGCCAAAATGTTAATTGAATTGGTTGATCTTTTGCCAGAACCGTCCGTTTGTTCTAAAAAAAAATTAAATATTTCTATACAGAAATTAGATAGTCTCTGTTGAGTGAAGTTTCAAAGATTATCTTAGATTATATACTCATTTCATATACTTCCCTATCCCAATCAATGTACACATATATACAAAGGACTATACGACACATGGATGTCTATTCCTAATGCAGACAACTTAATACCTGTGTTATAGGCAACTTTTTTTAATGTTACAAGGAGCAAACGAGCAGACAGCTAAGATTCTACCGACGCCCATGGACATCTGCACGACCGGAGGCAAGCAGATGCGTTGCCGGCCTTTAATGACGAGTTTAGGCCACCGGGAAGGAATTTAATTTTATAAAATTTATTTATTAAAATTTTATAAAATTAAATTCAATAATTATTAATCTTGATACAAGACTTGCATGAATCCTGTAAGAATCTATTCATATAAAAAGGAAAGGTCACCTAACACGACGTTTCGAAAACGGCAGAAAGTATTAGGACGGAATTGGGCAAGGCGCTAATTTATAGTCAGAAGTGATATGCTAAGAACGGGTTTTTGATAGGGCTTAATTCAGGAGGTTTAAGGTCTTTCGCAAGGTTATAAGAAATTTCAAGTTTACACGAACAATGTCGCAGGAAACTGCTAGTAATTTACATTCTTTAAGTAAAACCAATACCTTCTAGCAGATAAGTAAACATTGGCATTAAAAGAGAGAACTGATCCGCTTCCCTTTTTTATGTTACAAGGGGCAAATGAGCAGGCAGCAAAGCACCTACTGACGCCCATGGCCATCTGCGCGACCAGGAGGCAAGCAGATGCGTTGCCGGCCTTAATGACGAGTTTAGGCCACAGCGAAGTCTCACACACCGAACGAAACGTGACAGCAATACCATCACTTGACGTGTACCTCTTTCTCACATGAGATCGGCGTGAAGTGGCGGCAATGCTGTCACGTCAAGTGATGGTGTTGTTGTCGCGTTCGGTTTGTGAGACTTCCCGGTGGCCTAAACTCGTCATCAAGGGCCGGCAGCACATCTGCTGGCCTTCTGGTCGTACAGATGTCCATGGGCGCCGGTAGGCACTTCGGTGCCTGCTGCCTGCTGCCTGCTCCCTTGTAACATAAAAAAAAAGTCAAAGAATCGAGCCGAACGGAAAGGGCTGGGTCGCCGATGATTCGAGCCGGTCTACGTTGTATGCGGTCAAATGAATGGTCAATGCTTGTAGAACATTTTGCATTGCTGATATCAGGCACGAAATTGTATATAAAACTTACTCTATCTTATTTCTAGAAGAATCTATCTATTTACCTGCGTGTTCTCTGTGACGTGTACAACGCCAGGTTCCAGCAGTATGGGAGGTTTGTTGTTTACGTCCACTATGGTAATGTTCACTATGACCGCCGCGCTCAGTTAAATAAATCTCATGAGAAATATAAATTTGAAAATAACCTTATAAAGTATTGCGTGATGGTACGGAACCCTTAGTGCGGGAGTCTACCTAGCACTTGCCCGATTATTTCTTAATTATTATTGTAAAGTAAATCACAGGCAGAGGATTGTCGTTTACAGCATAATGAGGCAATAGAATCTCGTAACAACATAAATTCTTTTATAACGTAATGTCCCTGTATAACGAATAACGATACAATAAGTAGAAGAAATTTCTGTTGCCATGATTATTATTGTTATAAGGAATCAAATGTATATGGTACAATGCTTTCATAATATGTTATATTACCAAGGTATTATACCCTTTAGATTTTGTTCGTTATAATCTGACTAAAGCTTTGTTAAAGAGAAGCAGTACTTCTGTTTTTGTTAAAGAAAGTCACAAGCAAAGGCCTGTCCTATACAGCGTAAGGAAGTAATATAATCTCGTAACAGCATAAATTCTTTTATAATCTAATGACGAGGTGTTTTAAGGAAACTGTAGATCAGGGTTCCGTACTGAGTAGAAACGCTTTGTAAAAAGGTTTTTCATCGTACGAATAATCTCATGAACCAAATACTATGTATGCGATTTACATAACTAAAACACAAATTATAATATTTTTGTCTTTATCAGTTTTTTTTTTATAAGACTACGGGCAAACGGGCAGGCGGTTCACCTAAGTGACTACCGACGCCCATGGACCACTGCAACACCAGGCGCAGGCCGGCCTTTGAGAAATGAGTATGCTCTTTTCTTGAAGGTCCCTAATTCGTAGGTTACGGATAATCTGCGAATCGACTGGACCGAATTCGACGATACTTCCACTGGTAAAAAGTTGTATTGACAAGAAATAACACTGATCATTTTAATTTTTTTTTAAATTCTTATTGAAATCAAATCACTAAAACCTTCAAAATTGAATAAAATCATTGAATTCAACGCTTACGAAGTTACTAATATTTAATAACTAAATATATCAACACAGTTACACCAGAGCTGTTTTACGTGCCTTCCGATACACGGAGGAGTTCGGATATCAAATATAAACCAGTGCTAGAATGGGTCACCCATCTATCAACCGGTCGCAACAATAGCAACTTAACCTAGTGATCAACTCAAGTGCTGACCACTAATTAGCTCACGACCTCCTATTTAACCTAATATATTTAACGTAATAGTTTGCAATTTAAATTTTCGTCACAGTAAAATTATAAATAAGTAGCGGACCTGACAGACGCTGTCTTACCCGATAGTAGCTAATTAACTCATTTGGAAGAGAAAGGAGAGATAACATCTCTTTCATTTCTCCTTTTTCTTCCATAAGGTTTCATCCATAATTTTACGACTTATATAACTCCTCCCCATATCGTTGTAAAAGGATGTCACATTTTCGTAGCCCTCTCCCACTTGCCATGACATCATCTAATTAAGGAAACCAGTTTCTTTTAATTGTTATAGAAAAAAGTTTGGTATGTAACGTCACACGTCAGCTTTTGACCCCCCAAAGTAGTCATTTAAAAAAAAAAAATGCCAAGTTTTGATTATTTTAATAAAGTTTTGTTTTATTGATTTTTATTTACTATTGTTGAAAACAAAAGTAGTAATTAAAGAAAAACATAAGTAATCTCTAAATGTACACTCCAGTCCTTCGATGTTATGCATTCTGAACAAAAATTATTGAAATATATAATTTTAATTGTTTAAATAATTATTATTTAAAAAGTTATAAATAGTTGAAATTGTTTCAATATACGGGAACATAACAGTGAAAACTACTGTCTTAAACATTAATTTTGGTAACATATGAAACTGCTAAGCTAAGAACTAATGTATATTTACCATCTAGGTAGGCATAGCCCGGCAACTACCATACATACTATATAACTAGTAGTTACCCGCGACATCTTCCGCATATAATTAAGTGAAAATTTTTAGCGTGTTGATATTTGGCTGGCCCGTTGGCTTAGTGGGCAGTGACCCTGCCTTCTGCTCCGGGGATCGTGGGTTCGATTGATTCACCATGCGGGTGCCGGGTCCATCGCGTTGCAGAGGAAGGAACCATAGCAGTGCCCGGGACTTGTGACCCAGGGGTAGGTTTAAGAGCGCGCTCTTAAATCGATAATGGATATGTAATACAAAGACGGACTCTACACGAAAATTGATCGATCGATTGATCGATTAGGCAAATGTCTTAATGCCTTTTAAATGCAATTCGTTCGTTAAAGAAATGTTCTTGTTTCGGCACTTTTAATTACAGCTGTAATAAAAGTTATATTGATTGTTATATTTTTTGGGTTAATAGTTGCGTCACATCGATTTTGTAAAACACTCAGTTGTTCTATTGCATACGTAAAGAAAGTAAAGTATTGTATATTTATAAATAACTAGCGGACCCGGCAGACGATGTCCTGCCCGAACGTTGGGCTACTTACTATTTACTTTTACACGAGCATACATTTAATCCTGAGTGACTACTAACACCCACAGACAACTATAGTAACAGAAAGTTCGCAGAAGAATGACTCTATCGTATATAATAATGAAGTAAAGAGGCAGTTACTTTAAAATCTGGCAAAGTCACTTAATCTGTATATATAAAAGCGAATGAGCTAACGCAAAATCTCGAAAACCGTCGAACGTACGTTGATTAAATTAAGCAGGGAGGTAGTTAATAACTAGTAGACATCCGTTAAGAAAGGATATTTCTATAGGGCCAAATTTAGGAGGTCTAAGGGGTGTGGCAATTTTGCGGGGAAGTCGTAGTAAATAGCTAGTTATTCGCAAATTCATCCGCGTAATTAATATGCATTAGTTTTTTACGTGCATTATGTATAGAGAATATTTTAACAATGTTTTTTCAGACTTTCTTGAAACCACTCTTAGATGAGTCTTAACAAATGTTTTGATTAAAATAAATTAGATTATACAGCGCTGAATTTTAGTTGTTATGTATGTAACGTCAACACGTAATACAGTTAATTAGTCTTAATCAGAAACCACGATGGACTTCTTAGTGTAACGAAGCGAAAGCCCGCCTTGCTAATACGCAGTTCCGTTCGACTCCTAGCTGCGTAAAATTCATAAATTAACTTCGAGTTGAATGTTTTTTGCATAATACTCGTACAATTATGTTTATTAAAAACAGTCACAGTAAGTAAACAACGCGTATTGGCGAACTTATCCAGAATACAAGCAACGCAGTAGATCGCACACAAGATGGCGAGATGAACCCGCCATATTCACGACAAACTGACGCAACGTGTGTTATGTTAGAAAAGACAAAGTTTTTGGGCATTTGGAAGAATCCCAGAAGTCTCCGGTAGATGTTGCCTTGCTCTTATTTCCTTTCGCTTTGTCAGCTAGTAAATAAATAAAGTTTCTTACAATATTCCATTAAACCATTGACCTTTAACTACAAGCTAATAGAAGCCTACTTAAGTTGTTTACAAACACGAATGTGAAAGAATAGAAAGGCATTTGATTGTTGCACAGAGATGGTAAAAAAACCACGTGAATGCCATAGATTAGATAACATGCCTAAACGAAATATAAAATAATATTGTGCGGTTTCTACTAGCGTTCATCTAGTATATATATATAAATCAATCGTTGTTCATTATTATCGCTAAACTCGAAAACCACTGCATCGTTTTAAATTCTGCTTATTTTGTTTCATTCCCCTTATTACTGGGAAGGTTTAAAAGAAAAAAGTAAAGAAAAGTCCAAAGATTATATAAAAATACAAAAAAAAGGATTTGGTCGCTAATTCAGAATATTTCAAATAGATGACGTTCGTACTAGACTTTTTGATTGTGCCAATAAAATTATTTCATAAAACATACGGCCAGTATCACGTTTTAGGAAAGACATGAAGGAGATTGGTTCATTGGCTTCTGCTTCTTTTTCTCGTGTCGAGGGCACATCAAATGGTTCCGTACTAAATGTTAAGCCGTGCGAACAGCATCCTCTGTGGCTCGTATCAGGTCCTCTCGCGTACAGGTACAGCAGAGTAAGAAGGATACGATAGAAACTACTCCATTTGCTGGGAATATTGGCTAATAGTGTGCTATAATAAGAGCCAAAATATGAGCAAGACAATGCCTACCAGGTCTAGTAAACTTAACAAGAGCGTAAAGCTAGTTTTTAGAAGTTAGCGTAAAAATTGTTCATCGAGAACAATACGTATATATTCACCACATACACCTTTGAACTATTGAAGCAAATAGGCTTCATTACAATCATCAATCACTGATTCATAGAAGCTAATAATGTTACCACATTCTAATCACCTATCTAGTTAGCGATTGAAAGCAAAGTTGCGTCATCATCACAGACGTTTGACCACCCAATATCACAATTAGATATCAATAGCTGCCTTTTTAAGCCATTTGCTATTTGAAGCCTCAATAGCTATATGGTAGACGATCAGCCCAGGTTCGATTCCCACTTCGGTAGTTTGTATAATAACCTGGAATAACAACAGTGTCTTTCCGAAATTCAAATACAAATGTGTAATGCCGAATATGACTAAATCGCTATGACCAGGGTTTACTACTATAGTTCAAGAATTCTCATAAAAAGGTTGGGAGCCCAAATTGTTAAGCTAATTGAGTATAACAAGATTTATCATTCTTAATGGAAAGTTCCCTACTGGATGGAAAATTCCTTACTGGATGGAAAGTTCCTTACTGGGTGGAAAGTTCCCTAAGAAGTACCTAGCCAGGAATTCCCTGCACCCTACAGAAAATTCTAGCTTTAAATCCGCTAAAAATGAGTTCTGTCTTTTTACACAAAGCCTATCACGGGCATTGTTAGAAGTTCGAGACGGACAAAGCCTTCTGATCTAGTAAATCAGTGAAACAATGTGTTGTGTTAGTTTATGTGCACGAGAACAAAGTGTCTTCCCCTTAAGTCATTAGAAACAATAAGATTGTGTCATATGGAGACATTCCTAGTATAAGGTAATAATATCTACACTAATATATAAACCTGAAGAGTTTGTTTGTTTACTTGAACGCGCTAATCTTAGGAACTACAGGTCGAGTACAGTCTCTTTAAAGAAAAGTCGATCTGAATCACACTAGTCTTAAGCGGGATTACAGCTAGTTATATTTATAAACGAGTACAGCCTCTTCAAAGAAAAGTCGATTTGAATCACACTAGTCTTAAGCGGGATTATAGCTAGTTATGGTTGTAGTTGTAATGGAAATAACGCTCATTTGGCCGACTTTCTAATGCGGTCGAACTGACGTAACTTATTTTGATTTTGTTTCTTTTTGACGCGACTTACATTTCTTTACAAAATTTCTTTCTCAAATTGAGCATATAAAATGTGCAGTTATTGAGCTGAAGACTAAAATGAAAAAATAGTTTATTTAAATTCCACGACACAGGTGAACCTAGCGTGGGAAGTATTAGAAATATTGGCTGTAATAAATTTATTTTTAATAAGGGTTTTTTATTTTTATTAATTATTATTTCAATTAATTCAAATTTAAATGATATTTTATTCAAGTAGTCTTTTACAACTGCCTTTAGCTGCCACTGATTTGGAAGAGTCAAACCGGATTTATCTTGTACATTATTTTTTTATTACGACTAATTATGAAAAATATAGAATTAATACATTTTTATGTATTAAATTATTAAAAAAAAAACCACACGCACACCAATGCTAAGCGATTTAAACCTATATAGGTGAACTTTATTTTTCTGAGAATAGAACAATATATGTCGTTGTACACAAAAAGGTCTGTGGCCGAATTTTGACTGGGGATCTAGCATAAATAAAAACATTACTTTTTCACAGACCGATACCTCCCACGTAAATTGCTGTAACCCTAAATTCCATCCAATCAGCTTTAATTTAGTAATAAACGCGTTGAACTCTTTAGTATGACGCTATAGCATTCCAACCAAAGACCTGGCGCATTATTTTCTTATATATCTCTTACATAAAAGCGTGGCTCCCGATTAACTTCACTGAGTACTATTAGTAGTGAGAGACTGTAGGGGTCCCGAGAATGACTTCAGACCTTTCACTGCCACATCCTCTGCAGTTTAAGCAGCTAGGAAGAAAAAATATTTTTCTTCTGCATTACTCAAGAATATAATATATTCTCGATTCCCCTCAAAATAAGCGTAAAGCTTGAGCTAGCCTAACGGGGACATGGGCTTAATTCTCGTTAAGTATTATGGCGAGCGAAGCCGCGACCCGAAGCTAATTAGAGGGCTATAAGTCGCTTTACACTAATTTTACTATTATATAACTCCCCCTTCCCCCGTCCTTGTCACACGTTTTGATATTTTCGAAACCTTTGATGTGACATCATATATCTTCAGGTATGCATGAATTGTACTTGTAAATATTTAAAAGAAAACAGCAGTTTCGATTTATGAGCATAATTTCAATTCTGACATGTGACGTCACAAAGCTTTTGACCCTCCCCCCTTTGAAACATGTATAGAATAGTTAGTTGAGAAGGATATAGTATGATGGTTCTGTTGTATTTATGGAATTGTAAATAATTTGGGCAATATATGAAATATTTCACCATACATATTGTTTTATTTGAACACCTTGCAATCCTTACGCCATCATGCTATACCCGATAATTTGTCTATCGGTCTGACATTTTCTGTTAAACATTAATTGCTGAGCACTTTGGGAATGAACGACGCGAATTTTTTTTTTTTTCAGTAATAAGTTTAAAGATGTTTCTAAAGCGGGTCTAAAATGCACGCCCCTTCATTAATTAATTATAACACTTGTTTGTGTATGTGCCGCGTTTTTATTTTAAACTCAAATTAAACTATGCACTATGAGCCAATGATATCCATGAACGTGCGTGTTTGCGTCCACACGCTATTGTGCATGTAGAGGTGAATACTTTGGAGGGGTGTACCTGTTTTAGATTGTACGCACACCAATAAAGTATTAAGTAGATGTAGCATTAATCGTATCGACAAGTGACAATAGCAACTCATCTTTATTATTACAAAGCAGAAGATGCCTGAGCAATGACCCAATGAGAAATAAGTTAAGTAATGGAATCAGGCGCTGGTTTGTGGAAATCCACGACATGCATAGCCCATCTTTAACCGCGTGTTTTAAGGGGAGTGTTCCAATGAATTGTTCGAACTAATAACGACAGATATTCCATCATCAGGACATCTCGTCAGAGCTTAAAATTTTACCCTGAATACGGACGTCCTAAAGTCCGCAACCATGCCATTCTCTATAAATCTTGCCTCGCACAATTCCTTTTTGTAATCAGTTAGTAGCTTCAGTTCTTCCGAACGGATATGACTTAAGGACCTTCAAGAAAAGAGCATACTCAATCCTCAAAGGCCAACAATACACCTGCGAGCCCTCTGGTGTTGCAGTTGACCATGGGTATCGTTAGTCACTTATGTGAATGCCACCTGCTTATTTGCCCCTTCTACTTTTTCCTAGCGTTATCCCAATCTAGTACCTATTACATGATGAAAAATTAGAAGATTTTTTATTTTAATACTTTTATTAGGATTATATCGAAAGCAGCACTAGTAGGATAATACCAGATTTGGCTAGGCAGGGGAGGGAACACTGGCAGTGAAGGTGAGTGTTAATACGTAATAAACTCAGCACCCGCACGGTGAGTCCAAGTAATTTTAAGAATATTTTTATTGACTTGTGTAATGTATTTAATTATCAATCTATAAGAATGAGATTATCTGTTACAAAACAGTTGTGGGCCACAAATTGAGGGGTCCTGGGCCACAAGCACCCCGCGGGACAATCGTCGCCGACCGCTGGATTAGACTAATAGCTTATTTATTTATTTAAAACTTATTTACACACAGTAAAGAAACAAAATAATTTAAACTTAAATAATAATTTAAACTAATTAAGGTGAGCAAGGGCAGTCTTATCGCTTAAAGCGATCTCTTACAGAAAACCCAGGCAAGACAGGAATTTTAGGAAACAATAATTGGGGTAGTAGGTAAAGACAAAACCAACAGATGTTCCGAGGCCCTAATACGAACATTTCGAACCGTTTAAATTCGATGATTCGACTGTATTTAGGATGTATATATATGTGCTGGGCCCACAACAGCCAAGTCTTTATCGTCACGCTTTTAATTAATGCTGACGCAACCCGCGTTGACACTAAGGAGGGTCCGATGTGGGCCCAGCACGAATATTTTCAGAGTCGAATCTTCGTTTCCAACGTTTCGAAATGTTCGTGCCAAGGCGTCCGGTTGTTAAATGCTGTAGACGACTTCAGAAATACAGGATTTTTAACATCGCGTCAAAACTCTAACCTTCACCTCATCACTTCGACTACTTTCTAGTGTTATTCCGGTTAAGTACTAGGGTCCGCTTAGATTGCAGAAGATTTGGCTGTGGGGCGAGTCAAGATGACCGATTGCCATCTGACGTCATCCTCAAAACCCCCGCGATCTCTACAACCTTACAACTAATATCACAAAGTGACATTAATCGGATCTATTTATATTATAGAAGATTAAAGCTGAGAATTTCAATGATTTGTAGTGAGATGTAGTAAAAAACGTATTTTTGTGCCCTAACGTCATGTGCGCTGGCGAAACCAGAAGCCAGAGCGGATATAAGGTGGAGCGGTTAGAAGGCGGAACGGATAGAAGATTCGTGGTTATTTTTTTTGTTTTAATTCAGATCCTTGTATTTATATGCTCCTAAATGTCCTATTTTAGCATTCATGACTCACGAATTTTTTTTTGACAAAGAAAAGTAACCAAACTGCATAATTACCGAAGTTACTTTGCTTTAGTCCGTGAATAAATGAGGGAATGAGCTATAACATTGTTGTATATCGGAGATTATCCGAAACAAACATATAGACATATTGACAAACATTCTGAAGTGAAACCATCTTTAGGCAAGTTAGGCATTTTCGAGACGGGGAAAAAACATGAAATTCGAGTTATGGTCACTTAACGCTTTCTATGAGCAATCTCGTTCTTTTTCCTAGCGTTTGGAATCGCTTCGAATATACAGTTTACTCTATCTCACCGATATAATATAAACCACAGAGTCAAAACTTTAGCTTTGCGACAAAAAATATTATCACAATATAAACCAGCTTTTTTTCAATATGTTACAGAAGAGAAAATGTAACTTAAATGAGTTTTATCGTAACCTTTATCTATCTTTCTATATCTCGATATAACGTAACATAGTTTAAGTATTCAGTTAGAGCGTACAGGACAGACGAGTGCACAATCGCTCCGGTAGAAACAGTTTTCTCTATCTCTCTAATAAATTTTAAAATACAACTGAAAAACTGATCACATTTTTGCTACCAACAGGTACTTAACTATTTTTTTCTTATTTTTAAAAGAATATTAGGAATACTTTTTAGGTATGTCTAATATTCCCTTTTCCCCTCCGACTAAGCTTAAATTAAAAGTTTGTATTAGGAGTGGGTATGACAATACCCCAACGCTGGTGGGATTTGAACTGGTTACCTTGCGGATTTCAGTCATTTATAGACATTTCATTACCAAGTAATGAATTTAGAGGCATAAATAGTTGACAGAGGGGCGAATTACAGTCTGTAAGGTGCTTTGGATGATCCCTGATCCTGGTGATCTAATGTTGCATCCATTCCTGATACAATGAGCAAACGGAATTATTAATATAGGCATACTTAAAGTGCTCCCCTACATATGCGTATATAACATATGCTTGCTAATGTTCTTAGCAAAATGCTAGTTAGGCGAATCCACTTCTCTCTTCCTAACATAACCTTTTCCTATCTCATTCATAGATGCATGGTAGCATCCATCCAGGATCTGGATGTTAAAGCATTCATCAACTCTCTTCCGCTTATGTTTATACATAAAGAAGGAGGATTAATATTTATGAATTTATTAGGAGTGCAAAAGATTTTTGCTTATAAAAAAGAAGGAAATTAAAAAATTAAGATAAAAAGAAAAGCTAATGAAACGTATTTCTTCAACTGAAAAAGAGTAATTTTATCAAACCCCTAATATCTATATATTAATAATTTTAGGTATCATTTTAGGAAATCGCTGACGCAGACTGCGACGAAACCAGAGACCATTCTTGAAATTTACCATACGATTACGAGTCCGACACCGCATGCAGCACAACGCAGCGGAGTGCGGCACCATCAAGAGACCAAGGCTTACCCGAGAGAGCGCGTTATATTACGGCGCAGTACGGGCTAATGGCCTCGCAGCAGTAGTTCCAACACCACTGTTACCAGTCATACCTGCGCGTGTTTGGTCTCGGCGCGCAAGCGGCGCAACTTGTCCACCGCGTTGGCGACGAAGTCCCGCAGCACGTGCGCGGCGCCGCGCGACTCCGCCTCTCTGCGCGCGGCCTCCATTCCGCGCTCCAACTCGCACACGTCGGCGACCACGTTTTCCAGCGATACTGAAGAGGACGAAATATACTACGTCAATGTTTTGACGCCTCAAAAACTACCTACTACAATTAACTACGTAGAGACAAACAGAAACACATAGCATTTCTTACACGTGGTTTACGTGTAGAAAGAATTAATATTACATAACGAGGTGCTTTTATAAGAATAAACGGATGATCTAAGGGCTCGGCCGCCGCGCGCGCCGCCCGCGCCAGCGCCGCCTCCAGCTGCGCCACGTCCAGCGGCCGCGACAGCGCGCGCTCGCGGCTCTCCTGCAACACCGGGCCCCTTGCCGAAACGGATCTGAGTATCCGGTATGTACGGCACAATATTGAGTATCTGTTACGAGCGAAATTCCCGCTCTCGCTCAAAACCGTAGGAGATTCCGACCTTGTTTTCCGGTTCCCTGGCCAGCAGGTCGTAGAGGAACGCCCCCTGCGCCGTGATATCGGTCGCCAAAGTTCGAGCCTGTTTGATTTCGCCGATCTGTAATGAGATCGACATTAACCGTACGCGCGTTTGCCGCCAATACAAACGGTTGCCAACCGCAAACTGTAACGTATCATAAATACAATAGATAGCTTCAACTCCCAAAATTCATTAAAATTGGTTCAAGAGGACCACCCCCCCTTCCCGGAGCACCCTAGCTTCTATTGTCACTCCCCTTATACCGTTTGTGATAGTAGTATTCGCATCCTTTCTCTCCTCCCCATCTACCTTTATATCCTTTTACTCCATCCCTTTCTAATTAGAGGTAGCGCCATGCTTGTAGCCGAATTGTGCCGGCGCTTTCAAGTACCAGTACCTCTTTCTTACTTAAGATCGGCGTGAAGTGGCGGCGATGCTGTCACGTCAAGTGATGTTATTATTGTCGCGTTTCGTTCTGTTTGCGAGACTTCCCGGTGGCCTATACTCGATATTAAAGGCCGGTAACGCATCTGCTAGCCTCCGCGTCGTGCAGATGTCCATGGGCGTCGGTAATCACTTGGGTGAACTGCTTGCTCGTTTGTCCCTTATAACATAAAAAAAAAGATAAGTCTAATTAGCCATAGATTTAATAAGACGTGAGGTCAAGCTATTTTATTATTGCCTTTATTATTATTTGTGTATTTGTTTATGTCAGCATATCTAATAAATACATAAAGAATAATAACTTCAACAAAAGGGCATACTAATTCCTCAAAGGCCGGCAACGCATCTTCGACCCCCCATGGTGTTGCAGTTGTCCATGGGCGTCGGTAGTCACTCAAGTGAACCGTCAGATCATTTGCCCCTTCTTATATATTTTTTAATAGTTTATACCTACCTAACTGTATCCCTACAAGTAGGTATGTCCATATATGTATAGATATTTTTTGAACCTAGATTTTCATATGCAGTTAAAAAGCCGAAATGGCTTTGTCACTCATTCGAATGAAAACCGGGTTTTCCTTAATAGTTTCGAACCCGGGTCCTTCCTCACGAGTTAAGAAACTGTGCCTATAATATAATAATAGGGTAGCTTCCACTATAGGAAATCGTAATAAATTTTGTTCTGGATAGTTGACAGATGTTTAAATATTACATAATTCAATTGAAATTACTAAATATGCCAGATTGTTTAATATTTCGTAAATAAAAATAAATTAAATAAAAGACAAATCACGTGACACTGAACAGCAGCCCGAGAGTATGACGTCACCTCTTGTCAAACAAATCTCGTTGCTAACGTACGCTTCTATCACATTCAAGTACAGCAGTTTGTATGCCAAGACGTTACGTCATACAAGACACTATGATACTCTCAGTAAGAGCGCAAAAATTTATGTGGATTTATGCAAGTGCAAAATTAACCAGATGAAAGTTTGTTTTGGTGGGAATTTAGGTTTAGTTGACTGCAAAGCATATTATTAATATAATTTTAACTTTTTTCTTTAATTCTAATTTATTTTTATGACATTATGCATTCAGTTCAGATCAGCTAAAATTTATGACATTTTTCCATTTCTAATTGTAATTTAATTTAACTGTACAGATTTTGTTTTTTAAGTCACTGATGTAAATTATAATTCTTAAGCATGTTGTGTTGACAGATAATTAGTAGGACATATATGTAATAATTTTCTTTTCTTAATTGTATCTTATAATTTTTTGTGTGCGTACCTTCTGTCGGTTATCCTGAAATAAATAAATAAATTAATTAATTAACGCGGTTCTGAAAAATAGTCAACTAGCCTATTATGGTTACAGTTATAAATAAGTATTACTAATAAAAAAAAATTAAAAAAAAATTATGACGAGAGCGGAGACATAGGCTGTTATTAACTATCATAAACTTAGGCGTGGCTCAACCTAAATAATTAACGTACATGTACCTACGTCATTGAAACAGCTGATTTCATAATAATTTGCGATGATAACGAGTTATACAAACGCAATTGTAAGCTAAGTAAATTGACAAAGGCTTAAGTGTACGTACTAACGTATTGTAGTACTGAATAAATCTCTATAAACTATTTTAATTCAATAGCCGGGCAAGGCACGTCCTGACTGAACGAGGAATTTGCCTCCCGATGCCCGATCTGATCGGACAGAAAAAGGAAGATCCACCCCTTGGACAATAATTTTAAGAAATGCTGTCCCATAGATCGAATGTGTTGTTCCACAGAAGGATTTACCTTATAAACTGAGCCATCACAGCAGTATCTAGATGTAACCGGCTAATAAGCGATGATTATGTTATTTTAAGCTTTGTGATAACGATAACGTCCGTATGGGTGTCACGAGACCGCTAGTGGACTGATAATGAGGACGTCTTAGGTACATTCTAGAAAACAAACTGGTAGCTTCCTGGTAACTTTCCATATTGATATATACATATTTGTAAGGAAATCCAGCGGTGGATTAAATTGCGGATTAAATTGGAACGGGTTCGAAACTGCATTGGACTATTGAGGGCAGAATGGATTTGCAGATTTAGTTATAAGCGCTTTTGCGTAATAATTTCCAAATTTGTCTATAGAATTATTGATTTTAGTGTCCTGCCTTAACGAACAGCGTCGTGAGGCAGCCTCAAGAGGCAAATTCCTCGGTCAGTCAAGACATGTTTCGCCCGAGGAAAATTTAAACTTCAAACAAAAAAGTTGCGCGGCCGACATCCGAGCCAGCCTCGCAAGGCTGCTTGTTCAGTCAAGGCTATTGAATTATTTCTTTCTTTCCTCAAAAGTAACGAAAGTGAAGTTAATTATTTATAATAGTTCATTTATTTCTAACAAGTAGGTAAATTAAATTTCCATACTTCCTTATTTAAAAATTACAGTTTGACTATAATAGTTTTTTACCCTATTTTTCATACCATAGTTTACGATTAGCAGGTAAAATGCTAAAATTTCATAATGTGTTTTTGTAGTATTATTTAAAAATCCTGTAGAATTAGGAACCTCTGTTTTCATGTAGGTAAAGAGGCGAAATTTTTTATTATCTTAATCGTCCCGATAAGATGTTATATAAGCAGTGCAATAACAGTCACGCCCCTCATATGTGGCTGGAATTTATCAACACGTGCGATGTGGATGTTAGAGACGAATATACTGGCACTACCACAAAGACGATATTAATAGATCGGGGATTAACAAAAAAAATTGTAGAATTAGACTCATCTACTGATCAGTTAATTAGCTGATCACCGGATAAAGAAATCAAATTTCATCATTGATTTATTTTTGTTCGGGTGCAGAAATTAATTTAGCTTAAAATTACATAATCTAAGATCAACTTATAGTTTAATTTTACACAGCTTTGTCCTTTTAGATAAATAGAGTGGCCAAGAGCGTGTCACGCTTATATAGGGTTCCGTATTTGTTACGCGATAAATGTAGCTGTTAGATAACTTCTAAAGTTGACTTCTGATTTCATTCAAAATAAGTTTTCTAATGAGTTTTTAGCACGTCCTATGAACATGGATAATTTGAAGACTCTACGTCCAATGGTTTGGAAAACCCAGGGGAGGGGCATCTTGACGAAACGACTGAGTGAAACTATAAGGTTTCCTAGGTCTACGAAAACCTTAAAAGTACGGAATTACTTTCGTTAGTCAGTGATTCCTGCTTCATATATTCTTTCACAGCTGTAGGTACTTAGAGATATAATCGCAGATAGATTCTTAGATATTGTATACCGATATAGTTCTCGGGTATAAAGTGCCTTAACTATATCGTGGAAGGGACTAGGTCCCGCGGTCGGCTATTGAAGCGGTGGATGGATGTGGTCAAAGAAGATATGAGAGCCAATGGACTCACAATACTGGATGTACAAGATCGGACAAAGTGGAGGCGTAAGACCGGTAAAGCGGACCCTGGTCATGTACCGGGACAATGTTAAGAAGAAGAAGAGTCGTAGATACTCATAGAATGTATTATTAACGTCCTCTAGGCAAACCCTCAACAACCTAGGCGGCCTTAATTTCTATTAGGCATTATTATGTCATCTATATAAATAAATACAGGACTGTATGACACACGGACGTCTGTTCCTAAGGTAGACAACTTAATGCCTGTGTTATAGGTAACAGACGCCACGGTGATTTCTTGATTATTTCGTAATTTCATTTCGTCCTTGAACAATTTTATATATTGCCTAGGGAATATTAGACATGCCTAAAAAGTATTCCTAATATTCTTTTAAAAAACAAAATATAGTACCTCCTTACGGCAAGTAAGGAGGCACTATATTATGCTTGCTGCTTACATTTTTTGATATAAAATATATTTAAAATAACCGCATATTTACTTGCCCCTAGTCCCTGATGTCATATACACATATGTATACCTTTCTCTTGACAAACTTATTGATCGCTCTTGGCCACTTTTTATTTGCTAATACACAACAGCGGACGTCCAAACACGATACACTGCCCCCAGAAGCATTTCCGGCCTTTGTTAGATGAGTAAAGTTTTGACTAGCCCGTTGGCGCAGTGGGCAGTGACCCTGCCTTCCGCTCCGGAGGTCGTGGGTTCGATTCCCGCCTCGAGTCTGGGTGTATTATCTTAATGTAGGTATTTATATATTTATAAAAAATATTTGTTATATATTAAGCTATAGAATATATATTAAGATGTAAGCTACTCTATCTTTCAAGTTGAAGGAAACTACGGATCGAACCCACGACCCCGGAGCAGAAGGCAGGATCACTGCCACTGCGCCAACGGGCCAGTCAAATTTAATTATAATTATTAACTATCTTGTTAATGTTTAATGATTGCATAACGTACAACTATTATCCAATGTATAAAATTGTCGTGTCACGGGGTGCGTTGACAAACTCCTCCGAAACGGCTCGACCGATTTTCATGAAATTTGCGTGCGTATTGGCTAGGGTTGAGAATCGGTCAACATCTATTTTCCATTCCCCTAAGTGTTAAGAGTGGCCCACGCGGACGGAGTCGTGCGGCGCAGCTAGTATAAAATGCTGTTAGTACGTCAAAACAAATAAACTATTATTACGCCCCATTTAACAATACCCAAGAGAGTGACACCAATTAAAGTGGATAAACTTTGCAGACTGTAATCAGAGTGTTGATTATGTTGAGGCCAATCTCAATAGACTGTGAAAGTGTGACGTCACAAGTCTATTAGGGTACTGGGCTTGTCTATCGTGCCCAAACGGTGGATCCGCGCCTGATTGCATGTGGTATGCTTAGATATTATATAACATCTAATTTTATCACTTGGTATGCTGTGTTCGAGATCATTCATAACAATTATTTAAAAAAAGGAACATCTTTTCGTTGTCATTATCGTGGTTAGAATTAATTGCTTAGTCCTAAGTTGTGTCTTGTTGCCAAAGGTTAATTAAGTAACTCTGACAATACTTAATAGTAATATTATTTTTCTGTTGTTTGCGAATTGCTTGCGTTTGTATCCGTATTCCAGTAATCCTGAGTTTCTTGGTATGCTGATTTTGATCGACCATACCGTTGTGAATCAATCTTTAGTCTGACTGAGTTGGTAATTAGACACAATTCAATTAGATTTTCCATTGAATAATATCAAAGTGAATTGGCGTTTATTGGTGGTTCTATGACCTTTTTAAATCTACACATGCATATAAAGTTTATTAAAATCGGTCAAGCCGTTTCGGAGGAGTACGGTAACTAACATTGTGACACGAGAATTTTATATATTAGATGAACCATATGCTTGCTGATTTAGCTATTTACAAATTATTAAAGCTTTGTACAACGACACTGTTATATTAGGCAATTATTTTTAAGACCATCTTATAGTACATGTGTGTGTAAATCGTTTGGCATAGGTGTGCGTGTGGTTTTAGTTTAATAATATCATATATTTATAGTGCTAATTTAAAAAAACATCAGCATTCGCACACCCTTCTCTATATCTGTACTAATATATAAAGCCGAAGAGTTTATTTACTTGAACGCGCTAATCTCAGGAACTTTTTTTTTATAGAGTAAAAAGGGAGCAAACGGGCAGAAAGTTCACCTGATCGTAAGTGGTTACCGTCGCCCATGGACATCTGCAGCATAAGGGTGCTGATGCGTTGCCTGCCTCGAAGAAGCCTGTACACACAGTTTTTAAAGGCGTCTTCGTGTGCAAAATTGAATTGGTCCATGCTTATGAAAACTTGAACAACTTTTCGCTCATACAAGCCATATGACCGCGCTCAAAATCCTCGTATGTCCCAAACATGAAAAGCGCTTGCACTACATCGCTGTGATGTATTACATAAAATATTAAAGCGCTTCACAGCGCTCTACTGATTAATGCCCTTACTTTTCTACGTATATATGTGTAAGCGGTGATCTATAATGTCTTATTTGTTTATTTGACTGCGTAGAATGTGTATAATCAGCCAGTTCCGTTGATTCCGAGACAAATTCCTTTATATTACATGGGGTCAAAAGGCAGGCAGTTCCCCTAAGTGACCACCATAGATATCTGCGCTATTGCAACTCTCATAAACCAAACGAAACGCGACAACAATACCATCACTTGAAGAGACATCATTGCCGCCACTTCACGCCGACCTTATGTCAGAAAAAGGTACTGGTACACGGACGCGCCGACACAATTCGGGTGTGGACCAAAAGGACTCTCCCGCTTTTAAATAAAAAATAATCATATAAATCGGTTCACCCAGGATAGATCTGACAACGAACTCGTATATAAAATTTCATTAAAATCGGTCAAGCCCTTTCGGAGGAGTACGGTAACTAACATTGTGTCACGAGAATTTTATATATAAGACTAGCTGCGCCCCGCGACTCCGTCCGCGTGGGCCACCCTTATCACTTAGGGGGATGGCAAATAGATATTGACCGATTCTCAACCCTAGCCAATATGTACGCAAAATTTCATGAAAATCGGTCGAGCCGTTTCGGAGCTGTTTGGCAACGCACCCCGTGACACGAGAATTTTATATATTAGATAATATTATATAAAATTCTATACGCATTCGGGCCATACAACCGCATTGTACGAGAGTTATCCTACAACGCGTTTTCCTTTAATGTAGAATAAACCTACCGTGTTATTGGGAAGATTATAGTATGCTTTATATTAGTTGCAATTATAAGGGGGCTGTCTATAAATAATGTCACATATATAATTACATACTTATAGATATTACACCCAAACTCGAGGCGAAAATCGAACCTACGACCCCGGAGCGGAAGGCTAGGTCACTGACCACTGCGTCAACGGGCCAGCCAAACGCATTTATGTAGCTGAAAAAGTTTTGATCGATCCAGGACTAGAATATACGCCTCATAAAATACTTTGCCACTAAACTCCAGTGGCGAATTATTTGAATAAGTGAAGTTTCGGTACCATGTTACAATAGTTTCGTGGGCGAAGAAGCTAGTCGTATGCTAATATTTCCATTTAATATGCATTATAGGTATAGTAAATAATTAAAATAAAACCATACGCACACCAATGCCAACAGATTTACACACACTTGTATACGTTTTACTACATGTTAGTAGATGTTGTCAAAGAAAAGTCATGACGACCGTATGTTATTGACGACATATATTGATTGTCAAATATAACAATGTCGTGGTACAAAGAACAAAATTTTGTACATTTATCGGCGATCCGTTTATTAATCTAAAATTAGAAGGTGCGGGAACTATCACAAATCGAACGAAATGCGACAACAATACCAACACTTAACGTGACAGCGTTGCCACCACTTCACGTCGATCATACGTGAGAAAAGACGTACAGACCAAAAGGACTGCAATTGTGACTCTACCTCTAATTAAACATATAGTACGCCTTCTTTGTCACATCTTTTTTGGGGCACTCTAATTTATGAAACTTCCTATAATTTTTTGTACAGGTGGTACACCCACCCCTTGCTACTGTGGTGAACCTATTTGGTGTCGAAATAAAAAAGATTGACTGACGCCTTTTATTTATTAAATTCCCAAACTACTATGTTTTAAGTATATATACATTTTAAAAACGCAATTATCTGTAGTGGTAGAATAAAAAAACTAACAATTTCTATTCAAACCCTGAAAAGCCTATTAACTCGGTAAAAGTTAGTTTCAAATGTATTTAATTGCTATCCTATTTAAATAGCAATTAAATACATTTGAAACTAACTTCTGCTGCTGCTGTAAGGAAGTGCAACTCAGATATGCCGCCAGGGAGAAGACTGAGTGGGCACTCGTTCACAACATGCGACAGGGTTTGATCTGGTGCTCCGCAGTCACATTGTGGTGAATCTATAATTCCCTATTTGTAAAGGTTGTGATTCGATTTTCCGTCGTTGTTCCGGAATCTGTTTAGGGCTGTCCACACCTTCCTACACTAATAGACTAAAAGCCCCAAAATTTTGTAAACAGTGAAAGTATTTCATACGCTTTCTACACAGATTAAAACAATGGCCCATAATGAAGAATGAGTGTATGCTCTGTGTGGAATGCTCTCCCGGCGTCTGTGTTCCAAGACCACTACAACATGGATATCTTTAAGGCAAGAGTGAATAGGTTCATTCTAGGCAAGCGTTCCACCGTAGACCGCTTCTACACTTTATCAAGTGTGACTGCGGTCCAGCGCTTGCCTATCTCCAATAAAAAATAAAAAAAATGCGTCTTTGGCAGGTATACGGCAAATATTTAAGATGCTTGTGTATTAATTTAAACATTACCATAATGACAAGGTATGAAAGCCGTCCACGAGCCCACTAATATCACTCAGTGACATTAATCGGGCCTCATTGTTCTACGTGCTTTCCGAAACACGAAGGAGGTCGGATATGAAATATAAACTAGTGTTAGAATGTGTCATCCGTCTATCACATAGTCGCAGCAAGAGCTACTTAACCCAGCGATTGACTCAAATGTTGACCACTGATTAGGCCTTGACCTTTATTATCTATGTACATATAAATAGAGATTTATATGTACATAGATAATAAATGTGATATGTATCTTACTTTTTTAAATGATGCTTTGTACTGTAAAAGTATATACCTACTGTTTTTAATCAAATATCTTACTTTTCTAGTATGCAACTATGTGCCTCTGTCCAAATACCGAAAGCTTTAGGGGGCTTAAATGCTGAAGCTCTTTACATCGACACAAATACAAATTTTACCGTATCTAGATTTAAGGGTAAGTTGAGTTTGAGTTTGAGTTTGAGTTTGAGTTTGAGTTTGAGTTTGAGTTTGAGTTTGAATTTGAATTTGAATTAGGGGGAACTTATGATAGTTCTTGCCAAGCCAAGATCTTTTAGTAGGATGTACAGGGATTTTGCTGGTATACGCCTTGCTCCGACCTCTACCGGGTTGATTGTTTTAAAACGTAATTGGGCTATCTCTACATCGCGAGTAAGACTACGTTATAATAACGGTTTCGTACGCGGACACGTCGAATGTAGGTAACTGAGTCGTTTATATACGAATGACACACCTTGTCGCCGATTACAGTCATTTTGATGTTTTTATTGTTAGATATTATTGGACATAGATAAGTATATTATTGTATACGATTAATAGATATAATATAACATTTATAGATTTATTTTAAAATTTTATAATAGGAAATATATTATTGTATAAATTAATAATGAAGAACCGGATACACTTGGAAATGACGTCGAATGAATGGGAATGATTATTACCTTTTGATATGTTAGTCATCCCTACCTTCAATCCCCTTCATTCGCGTCATTTTGTACTAGTCGAGTCAGTCTTATGATAAACCTCAAAGTGGCAACAAGTGAAATAATGATAGTCCTGTATATATTTATTATTTATTTATATTATGCAACGAGTATCTAAATGTATAAAATAATTGCAGTAAAATCGTACTACGGAGTAATTCACCAAGTCGTCAGGCCGGTGCCAGACATAGCTCATAGTGTTTGCACATTTTTGCCTTGAAGACTACAAAGTTCTACAAAACTTTGCGCAGCTATACAAATTCCCCGGCCACACTACATGAACTTTGAAATGATAATTCAAATGAAGCTATGTCTGACTCCAACATCGTCTGTCTTTGGATGAATGAAGAAGTCTGAGTAACATTAAAGCACAGCTGATAATGAGTAATATATTTTTTTATGTTAAGACGTAATTAGGGTTACAAATCAATACAAATCAATCGTTTATCGTTTAGTCTCGCTAAAACTCAAAACCACAGGACGGACTTAAATTCTGTTTGTTTTGTTTCAATCCCCTTATTTTAGGAAAGGTTTTGAAAAGTCGAAATATCAGCTCTATATTATTGCCGTGAATTCACGCCGTGTATTCACGGCACCGGACATGCCCTCCACGTTCACGGGATGCTGACAATTGTTCGTGAAACTAGCCGCGAAATGGACGTGGAAGATGCTGCTTGCTGAATTTTTAAATAGCCTTATATATGATCAGAACTGTCTTTATTAATTATAAAAAATGCATTTCAGACTTTCTATAAAGAAGCCGTTATTAGAATTGCATTGCTATAAATGATTATATGGAACCCACTAGCGAAATTTCATTTTCCGTGAACGCCGCGCGAAAAAGGGCCGAAACCCTTTGTCGCGGGACAAAATTAGCTTTTAATTTAAGCTTAGTAGGAGGGGCAAAGGGAATATTAGACATACCTAATATTCTTTAACAAAAAAAAAATACCAACTCTGATCGCGGAACAGGCGTGAACGCGCGCGAACCACGCGATGTCTCATATTATAGTAACTCACCTTGTCATTTTAGTTTTCGAATAGGTCGATATGTCTGAACGGCATTCAGGCACAGCTGAGAATGAGAGTATTATTGATTGTTTTTTGTACAAAGACGTAAGTAGGGTATCTATACATCGCGATTAAAACTACGTTATAATAACGGATTCGTGCAAAAGTATGAGAGAATTTCCCACAGTGAACCGTGTGACGCCATTGTTGAAGCGATGCAACGGTGTGTTTATTTGTCCTAATTGAAGTTACTGGTAATGGCGTCGTAATATATAATTCTTTATTACCGTAGCTGTCATATTTTAATGCATTCCTATATTAATGTAAGAATTGTTTCAAGAAGGAATTTTAATTCTTTCCTTTACTATCAATGTTTTTTTAATGTAATAATAAAGTCGGAGCCAGACATGGCTTCATTTGAATGATTATTTCAATGATCATGTAGTGTGGCCGGGGACTTTGTGTAGCTGCGCAAAATTTTGTAGTACTTTGTAGTCTTCAAGGACAAAAATAAACAAACACTTTGAGCCATGTCTTGTTCCGGCATTATAGTAAGCGTGTATAAACCGTTGTAAAGATTACTTTGAGCAGATAAAAAGTCAGAAAAGTAAAATTAACAAAACTATTTTGTTACTGGCAGCTAGGACTTACCCGCGACTTAGTCTGCGTCAAATTAAACTTGCGAGAGCCCATAATCAAGAATCCGTTCTTAGCGGATGTCTACAAACCAAAACCTACCTCCCTGCCAAATTTCATCTTTGTACGTCCCGCAGTTTTCGAAATTTCGCATTGATGACCTATCACTTTTATATGTATATGAAAAGATTGAAAAACTTAAAATACTTTTGTTAAACTGAAAGACTGTAGTCGAACAAAGTCGCGGGCAAAGGCTGGTACAAATTAAACGTTCGTGGAAAATTTCAGCTCAATCGTTCGGTGATAACTGTTGCAAAATCCAGTCACAAGATTTAAATAAATGCTTTTAAAAGGCCCGATTACATATTGCATCGTGTGTCAAGCAAAAAGGGCACGCAAGCAACGTTTTATGTTGCATTTTTATTTAATTAATGTTAACAGTTATTTCACAAGTGCAAATATATACAAGAGCAGCGATTTAACTGCAACTAGTTGTGATGATAGTAGTATAGATAGTAGTAGCCTGTAGCCTTCCTCGACAAATGGGCTATCTAACATTGAAATAATTTTTCAAATCGGACCAGTAGTTCCGGAGATTATCGCGTCCGAGTAAAGAAACAAACACTTCAGGTGTAAATATCAGTATAGATGTTTATACCTGAAGAGTTTGTTTGTTTGTTTTATTGATTGTTCTATATTTATAAGTATTTGAAACAACCAAACATTAACGGAACTTTCCATTAAATAACGGAACTTTCCGTTAATGTTTGGTAAAGTGGCGATAAATACCAAACTCAAGGAACTCTAATATATACACTTTGAATTCTCGTATTAGAAATGTGCGTACATCTGTATTTCGTACAGACATAAATGCCAGCTTTTTATGTGTCTCGAGATCTAGAAAGGACATTTTAACGAGATTTAATGGAAAATTCCGCAAATGTTTTATAAGACTGTGACAAATGGCGAAACAAAGGAACCGATTACGTCATCAATTGCCACTTATCGCAATTTGCTAAGTAAGGCTTTTTAGAACACACGCTAACTGTACTAATTAAAATGCAATTTTTAACACTTGTACGCATATATTCGATGCCTCCAACGTAAATCGTTGTAACCCCAAATTCCCAGCTTTACAGTAGAGCGTTGCAAAGTACTTTAACGTTAACAACAACTACTTGGTTTTCTTCGGAGATTGTGCTGTCGAACTTCACTTTGTACGATAGTACAAAAATAAAAGTAAATTGTAATATAACAGTCACTTTTTAATATACTATTGTATACAATAATGTAATCGTCATTATTGAATATATTCAATACAATATACATAATTGTATACAATTGTATACACAAATGTGCTACATAATGACGATTTTATTACAATTTACCTGTAGTAACGCTCTACTGTAAAGTTAAGAATTTGGGGTTACAACAATTTACGTCGGAGGCATCGTATTTAATTTACAGAGTTACTTTGTTGGATTTCACACGACAATGGACTGTGGGTTATCGGCCTTATTTCCTCTCATAGGTCATTAATAGATCACGTTCCGTTCTAAATGTCAGGAGTGAGTCAGATCTGTTACAAAATGTGTACCGCTATTCTTTTAAACTCTTGTCCTTGATCAATGATGTCACGAAAAGAGGTAGAGTGCGTACTGTCTGAAAAAGCACGCCTGTCCAAAGTGTACACCTATACATGCAAAATAGCGTGGAGACGCAAAGTCGCTCTGCACTCGCACTGGCTGAGACTAGGACAAAGGCTTAAAATCGCTATTCAACTGGGTAACGCGGTCAGTTTTTTGGGCACCTACCCCACTTGCACCGATATGGATCAGCATTTTTAGTTTTTCTCTTTTAATTTTTTTAGGGTTCCGTAGTCCTACAAGGAACCCTTATAATTTCGCTGTGTCCGTCCGTTCGCCCGTGAGGTGCCCCCCCCCCACCCTAGCATTTTTAAGCTATTAAATGTAAAGACTTGAAATTTTCTATGTTGATAGAACATGCTAAAAGCTTTGTACTAAATCTGACAATAATTTTTGAAGTTATTTAACAATTACGTTTATAGGGTATCACAGACGGAACCCTTCTGTATGTATAAGCGTGTCTTGACACACTTTTGACCATTTTATTTTAGTTTAATCTAGCAAATATATAATACTTTGTAATTGTATTCCGTCGTGGACCGGGTAGGCCGAGGAAGAGGTGGCGCGACGACTTGGACGCCTTTGCGGGAAGGGAGTGGATTGGTTTAGCAACGAAATCGCGGGCACAGCTAGTAATTGATACGGGACCCTCTGTACAACTACGCCCCTGGTAATACTTACATAAGTTCAATTAATTAAAAACTAGAATGAAAAAATGTCAATCCGGTGAGTTCGTTATCACAGAGATTGATAACGATAAGATGCGTGAAGGTCAGGCGACTGATAAGGCAGTGGGTAACAGAGTCAACGTAAAATGTAATACGACAATCTGACGGCTAACACATGACTGAGTAACCTTGACAGTCTATAAACTGGTACAAATCCATCCATTCCAATGTTAGTTAATGTCTACATTAATCTTTATCTATAAAAAATGACTTTACAAACCTTTGTCACTTTGCCCCTAAGGAAATTTTGCTCCCCGGGGTTGGATCTTCCTTTGTCTGTCCGGTAGCTGGTCAGATCTACTACGGGGGTTGCAGCATTACACCGATTTTCCAAAAGTATTCTGAAGTAGCGACCAAATTTGTATTTTTTTCTGTTTTCCTTTCTTTTTCATGACCGCCGGTGACTATCATTGACAGTTTTCTAGCTAATATTCCACAGAGGTCTTACTCTAAGTGTCCTGTTAACACAATCTTCTATATTATTATTTATCTCCATATCGTACATTTTTTAAGTGTTCTTATACACCCTATTTTATTTTTTTTCAAAAGAATATTAGGAATACTCTTTAGGTATGTCTAATATTCCGTTTTACCCTCGTACTAAGCTTGTATTAGGAGTTGGTACGACAATACCCCAACGGCAGTGGGGTTTGAACCGGGTACCTTTCGGATTTCACTCCATACCTTATACCGTTGGTTGGCCGAAGCAAAAAGAACTTGTTCAGGTGGGGATTCCTGGATGACTCTGATTTGGGGTGTTTGAGTGGTGCGGCTAACCAAAAAATGGAGCATCTTTTATCATGCCCTTCCTGCCCTGCCACCTGTACGCGAGAGGCCCTGATGAAAGCCACAGAGGATGCTGTTCGCGTGGCTGAGTTCTGGAACGGCACTGTCTGATCTTATAAACTTATTTCCTACTGTTGAAGGATACGAAGGTACTAAAATTCCTATATGCGAAAAGGGTTTTATGATTTTCGGGCCTATTATCGTTGTTTTTTGTATCCTAGAGGAAAACATATTTGACACAATCGATTGAACTCCCTCTTGGGACGGTGGAAACTTAAACTGTATAGAAATGAACCCGTATCCATTAAAAATGTCATACCTTTCGGACGCAGTACAACAATAGCCAACGTTTTGTTGGAAAAACAATTGCCCGGTAACTATGAGTGTTCTTAGGAGTTCATTTGGCCCAGTTTGAGTTTTACAAATTATACTTATAAACATATTTCCTACTGATGTAGGATACGAAGGTACTAAGGTTCATATATGCGAAAAGGTTTTTATGAATTTTCGGCCCATCATTTTGTTTTGTTGCATAGAGAGGAATATATTTGACACAATTGATTGAATTTCCTCTTGGGGCGGTGGAAACTTAAACTGTCTAGAAATGAACCCGTATCCACAAAATTTTGCTGTGCGTTTTCTTATTTCTTCTGTAATTGTGTTGGTCTTTTGATGTAAATACCGTCTGAGGTCTTTTCATCCAAGTACCGTTTTTATTGATTGCCCCGTAAATCTTCCTGAGAATTTTTCGTTCCTGCTTTTCCATTTCCCTAATTTTCGAATGACTGTCAATTTCGACTGCGTAGATTGCTTCTGGAAGAACGACTGTTTTATAGTGTCTTAATTTTGCGTCTGTCGAAATGCACTTCTTGTTGTAGTTACCATGTTTTGTGATTAAAGGATATTTGTTTTCTGGCCGCCTTTCCATATATTGAGTTTTTTCGAAAGAGATTTGTAGCCCGGCTTTTTGAGCGATTTCATGTAGTTTTTCCACAGCGTGAATTGCTTCAGTTCTGTTGTCTGTTATGATTGCAATGCCGTCCGCGAAAGCAAGGCATTTGACTTTAATTCGGTTCTCATTTATATATATAATGTATCCAATATATTGGATTAAAAAATATTTTAAATCCCCTTTTTTCTGCTTGATTGTGTAGTTCGAGGATCTGTTCTCTGGCTTCTTCCCAGGTCTCGGCTAGTAGTGCCATATCATCCGCAAAGGCCAAACAATTGACTGTGATGCCCGTGCGTTGTGGTCCCAAACGTATTCCACTATTAGCCTTCCTGTTCCACTCCCTGACTATCTTTTCCAAGGGACAATTAAATAATAGTGGGGAGAGTCCATCCCCCTGTCGCACACCAGTTTTTATCTCAAAGGGGTCGGAGAGTTCTCCCCTAAATTTAACCTTGGAGTATGTGTTTGTAAGGGTTTCCCTGATAAGGTTTGTGGTTTTGATGTCTAGGTTCAGTTCCTGTAGTGTAGAAATGAAAGATTCCCGATCCACTGAGTCGTAAGCTTTTTGGAAGTCAATGAACGTGATGACATATGATTTTGCTCTTGATTTTTGGTAGGCCATGAGGTTTTTGATATTTAGAATTTGTTCTGGGCAGGATCTTCCTTTTCTGAAGCCTTAGAGTGTTCCTGCAACTGTGTTGCATAAGTGGTAATATATATTATTTGCCTTTCTGATCCGGCTGGAGATCTCTTCATCTATCTTTCCATTTCTGCTTATAACTGTTCCTAGATAGGTATATTCCTCTGCCATTTCTAGGATTTCTCCCCTGCATAGGATCTGCACATTTTCTTCGTCCCTGCCTATATGCATTACTTTACTCTTTCCTGTGTGTATCGTCATTCCCTTTCTTCCCAGTTCGGCTTCCCATTCTGTCATTGCTTGCTGCAAGTTTTCTTTTGAATCTGCTACCAGGATGATGTCGTCTGCGAATATCATTGCTTGGGCTAGGATCGTTCTCATATTCCATTTTCCGACTATCATCCGTGCAGTTCTTCGCTTACAGATCTTAATAATTTCGTCCATAAAGATGATGAACAATAATGGGCTAAGACTGTCTCCCTGCTTTATGCCTTTGTTCATATCGAAAGCTTCGGATTCCCTTCCGTTTATTCTCACCACTCCTTTAGCACCAAGAGCAAGGGGTTTTCGGAACCAGATCTGAGAAATATAAGAATATTATATCAAAGCTATTTCCTCCACAATCTTTAAAACCTCTTCCTCCTTCCTCAGCTTCGAGTAAGCAAACTTCACTCCGTTCGCACACTTACAAACGGGGTACTGGTCTCATGAGAGCCAATAAACCCTTGTATGAATATTGGAACGACCCTAACGAACTAGTCGATCGTCTTAGGTTGTTAATGTCTTCAACTTATTCTGGGCATGAAGGTCATCAAAACGAAATAGAATCGATAATTGAAGAGCTGCGTGAAGAAAATATTGTATATTAATATACTATTTTCAAATTCAGATTCTGTAGAAACATGACGATTAACAAGTTCGGAACCCATATTGCAAAAAAGCATTCAAAGTACAGAACAGGTTATTTTCCATTTAGCTTACTAAAGTCTGAAAAGGATATTGATGCCCGCCATTTGCGAATAATTAATATATCAAATCCAGTTGCCGGTCACGACGCTGTAGCTGATTAAAACAATGAATATTTTACTAGAAAAAGAAACCAGAATAGTCAGACTTATGATGAAGTTCTAGTTAGAACGGAAAATATTATCATCGTGAATAATATCGCGCTAGATTGTGGAGCTGATTAAAACAATGAATATTTTACTAGAAAAAGAAACCAGAATAGTCAGACTTATGATGAAGTTCAGACTTATGAAGTTCAGTCAGACTTATGAAGTTCAGTCAGACTTATGAAGAAGTTATGATTGAAGTTATGATGAAGGGCTCGTTAAAATGGAAAATATTATCACCCTAAATAATAACACTCTAGATTGTGAAGCTGATTAAAACAATGAATATTTTACTAGAAAAAGAAACCAGAATAGTCAGACTTATGATGAAGTTCTAGTTAGAACGGAAAATATTATCATCGTGAATAATATCGCGCTAGATTGTGGAGCTGATTAAAACAATGAATATTTTACTAGAAAAAGAAACCAGAATAGTCAGACTTATGATGAAGTTCAGATTTGTTAAATAGCAAAGAAAGTGGAACCGCTAGTTTTTCAGCACACTTAGTTAAGAAGATACTAGATATATTGTCTGGACCTGGTGACTTTGACTGATCTAGCTTCATGAGATGTTTTTTCACAGTAATATAGTCAATTTTAATCGAAGTAATTCCTTCAAAATCATATATATGGGATGACTTAGTTTTCGCATGCAATGGCATAAAAGAATTGTTAGAATCATCAAGAAATGTACTATTAAAATAGTCCGCAAAAAGGTTACATATATCTTCTCCCGTATTTGCTTTTTTTCCGCAATGTGACATGGAACTTGGAAGAGACTTGCTCTTCGATATAGATTTAACGTGACTCCAGAATACCTTAGGATTTGTTGTCAAAGAATTTTCAGTTTTCTTAATGTAGTTTATGTAACAGTGACTTTCTAATATTAGAGCTCGTTCTCTCAATAGTTCCATTGTCAGTTTATCGTAGAGCATTCCGTACAGTTTATATTTAACAAAATGGTCAAAGTTTCGACAGTTGTTTGGAAACTCAATAACTAATGCAAAATTTCCAACTTAATCGAAGCCTTATTTGTTCCTTTTCAACTGTTGTTAGCGATACGAAGTAAAAAATTATATATCTTAAACTTAACGGTTACTCAACTAATTGAGCAAACCTATTATCTATTATTACTCTACTAATATATAAGGCTGGAAAGTCTGCTTATTTGCTTGATCGTGTTTATCTCAGGAACTACTGGTCCGATATGAAAAATTCTTTCAGTGTTAGATTGCCCATTTATCGAGGAAGGCTTTAGGCTATGTATTACCACGCTCAAACTAATACGAGTGAAGTATGAATAAAGAATGTTTCAAAATCGGGGGTAGTTTTTCCTTTTGAGAGCTTCCGCTGCGTGCGCTACGTAAAAGGTTAAAGTTTCGCAAAAATCATGTATGCCAGAAATGATCCCCTTTAAAATTTCTAAACCAAAGTCCGGGACAGTGTATAAATAATAAATAAATAACGTTCATTTGGCCAAAATATACATTACACTTAATCAAAGCAGTATTGGGCCCCAAACTAGGATTCCCTGTATCTTGAAGGCCACAAATAGTATATATCTATCTTTTAAGGTTGGCTCACTATAACCTTTTTTAATCTAACTTAATTTTTTCTAAAATAATGCATTATTTGCGAGGCGTTTTTATAAACATGAAATTAATCCTTATTTAAAAACTGTTTTTAAACTGTTAAGTGATAAAAGTGGCCCACGCAGACGAAGTCGCCGGGTACAAGTAGTTAGCTAATATAAATAAGATACTAAGCGTTTTTAATACGATGAAAGTTAAACGGTTTATGTAATGTGATTTATTTCACAGAAGTGTTGCAGATGCATGTCTAGCCTTTAAAAAATAGTTCGCTATTTTCTTGGAGGTCCCTAACTAGTATCAGTTAATTTAAGTTACTTATTTAGTATAAGGTAATAAATTAAAGCAGTCGAATCAAATCAGTTATTTCTGTTTCAGATTCTGCGTGTCCAAGGGCATCAAATTCCTTAAGGAAGGGTTCGCTCAAGGTGTTACTCTAAGCTGATTGTAGGTTACGTGACAGGACAGCGAAAGTGGTTAAAGGTAGTAATCGTCTCGTTTGCTTCCCTTCTACGTGTTATTTATTTATCGGATGTATTTTAGCAACATTTTGGAGTAATTATAATAACAGGCATTACTGATTGGAAATCCAAGACAAATGAAATTGTAATTTTTAGGGAAAAATTAGGTACAAGTTTTCGTTTCATAACCTGACAATTTCAGAAGTCGATCAAAGAAAGTTGCATTTATAACGTGAAAAACACATTCTATAGGATTTTCGGGTTGGGTCGAGATCAAATATTCTTTGCGTTCGGGCATGAAATATTTGCGTTGAATGATCCTTGCATGAAAACCTCTCAAAGCCGAGTAGAAAATATTTCAACTATTCACCCTATCTCTTTATATCCCAGGAATTTGGTCATGTATTGAACCCGTGTAACCATGAACCCTTTGGCTATCAAGATATATTATTATCTTAACGTTGTGCAAGATTATGGCCTATTCATAAAGCTTTTGTTAGTTTGTCTTGTTGTTATTTGAGTTTACCTGAAAATTTTATACAATACTTTTGTTAGTTCGTCTTCATATTTGTCTTTGTGTTCGTAATGCCTTTGCTTTTTGCTGTTTAGATATCGCTTTCATTTTTTTATGAATGATCGACACCGTTATTATTAATTTATTGTGTCTTCTTCTTTACCTCCATTTTAATCTTTTTCTTATTCGACTTTATGACGATCGTTTTTTTGAACGACGACGAAAAACAAATAAAAAAATTATAGTGGTTTAGATTATATAGAGTAAATCATTCACAGTACAGAAAAGTGAAGCTAGCTTGAATAACGACAATTAACAGAGTGCAATTTGAAGTTACTGCAGCTAGTTTGTATAACGTCAATTTACAGTTTGTGATTCTAAAGTAACAAACAAAGTGTTCATCTCCCTTAATAGTTATAAAAACTTAAAATCTGCTCTTGTATATATATGTGTACAGTGTAAGAAAATAAATATATTTAAGTCTATACTATAGAAAAGAAAAATATGATAATACTTGAAAATTATAGTAAACTTTTGGCAAGTGATCACAGATAGCTAAATTACACGCTCTCTAAAGTCGGCGAATAGTTGGCCAAATGCCGGTATAGTGACAAAAAATAGTATACGTATTTTTATCCCATTATTGGAAAGCAGAATATCAATAAAGTAAGTGTACTTCATTGATACTCCAGCGTCAGTCCAGTGGAGCTGGCGGATCCGGGTATCAGTACGTCTGTGTCAAATAAGATCGACATGAAGTTGCGGTAATGCTGTCACGTAAAGAAATGGTATTATTGTCACGTTGGGATCCCTTTTGTGAGAGTTCCCGTTCCCGAGGTGGCCCGAACTCCTTCTTACAGGCCAGCAAAGCATCTGCGAGTCTCCTGGTTGTGCAGATGTCCATTGGGGTCGGTAGTTTGCCCTTGTAATTAAAAAAAGTGGTTAAGTGCAAATTTGTTCGCAACAATTTACAAATAAAATCGTGGCCGCAATTACATGAAAAAACAATGCAAAGGCAAAGCAAATTAAGTCTTAAAACAAGTCGCCGCAATAAAATATTCCATTTCCTGTGGTGTAACAATTGCGATTAAATCCTTTGATTCCATGCCTCGTTAGACTGAAATGTTTTTTCCTCTTTGGCTGGTGATCTGCTCTTTGTGGCACAATGAATATTTATTTTAGCACATTTGTTTTAGAAAAGCGACGTTTCAAAGGTGATTACAACAGGTGGAATAGATATATCGTTTGACATTGTAGATTTATTATAACAATGTTTCACTGGTTGAATACCGCGATTTCGTGTACGAGGTTTGTTAAATTAACGTTTAGATTTTTGATTCTGATTTATGATTTTTTCGAAATCAGAAAATTTTTAACGGTTTTATACTGTCGCCGTTAAAATTTTAACCAAATCGTTTAAGCCAACGAGATTCTTGCTGGCGGCCCAATCCTTTTTAAACAGTGGTAGTTTCATTTTCACTTTTTATGATTGAAAAGGGCTTATAAAAGTCAATTTTAACACAGGGTCATTTGAATTCGAATTTGTAATTGCTTAAAATCTTAATCCGTGTTTTAAAGACTAGAGGGTAAATAAAGTAAGCGAGAATAGACAACATTAATGTATCTATTTTTACAAACGATTACGAATCCTTTCATTAGCTTTGGATCTAAACCAAAGACTATAAACTAATATAACCATAAGCAATCTACACTATACTCATGTCCATAAAAATATTCATGAGTCTACTTTAAAAGGAGCCCCCTGCTCTCTTTAGCAACGTAAACGAACCTTGAGTGACTTAACAGTTCCCTCGCTGCACCGCCGCCTCGCATCGCGCCATCTTACTTTTATTTCAATTTTAATATTCCATATAAAATGGCTTCTGAGGGATAAATGGAACGGATATTCTATGCAACTTTCTCATATAAAATATTGGCATTTAGAAAAATATTATTATGTAGTATTTTCTTTAAAGTAATATATTTTTTGTAGAATGCTTTCCTCGACAGTTTCCTCTGTGGTATCTTTTGCATTTTATAATTTTATTTCATTTTATTTTATTAGGGTGACACTAATGCGATTTTCCTTATAAACATAATATTTGGTGCATTTTGTATAGAGTACCTTCTTCAATAAATAGTTTCTTTCGTAATAGCGTCTTTCATAACTGAGCAACTTTTGACCAAGGTACACGTTGTATGTAATGTGTCGATAAAGTTAATATCAGCTAGTATTAACTGTCTTTTTTTACCTGAGGATTTTAATTAGAGGTAGCGCCATGCTTGTAGCCGGATTGGGCCGGCGCGTCCGGGTACCAGTACCTCTTTCTCACATGAAGAAAAAGAATTTCTTTATCTATAATCTCCAAAATTATTATTTTAATTAAACTATCCTTTGACATTATTAAAATAATATTATCTTTTATATTAATTTTTATTTCAATTATTATATTTTTTACTAATCACCCAATTCCGATAGGACTTTTTATTTTAGCTCAAACCTTAGTCGTTTGTATTCTTTCAGGAATAATAATTAATTCTTACTGATTTTCTTATATTTAATTTTTAATTTTTTTAGGTGGATTATTAGTTTTATTTATTTATATATCAAGAATTGATTAAATTTTGGACAAAGTGTAAGAGTACAAATAGTATTTTCTTATATTTTAGGGAAATAAACAGAACAATACTTATAAGAGACTAGCGGACCCGGAAGACAATGTCGCGCCAGTTTACGTTACATAAAATTAGCTTGTTTATAGTTTACAGAATATACGTGATTAATGTATTGAATATTTATGAAATAAATAATATTATAGTAAAAAAATGGCCAAAACAACTGTCCGTGGCCGAGCGGTTAAGGCGTCTGACTAGAAATCAGATTCCCTCTGGGAGCGTAGGTTCGAATCCTACCGACTGCGGCGTGTTAAACTTTTTATAATTCTGTTTTCTATGTGATCAATTTTGTTTTCGCTTTTCGATTAAATAATTGTTCGCTTTTCTCTTTGTGTGCCTTTTTAATATTATTAAGACTTAGCAAATTTGTTATCTTTGCAATTCTGAAACATAGTACATAAGTATTAGTAAACTACCAGCATTAAAGCATTAAGCATTAAGTTATTGAGGTCAACCAAGCCTAAGGTTCCCCGCTAATCTTGTGGCACCGACTTCAGTGCATTAATAGGCGCCTACTAAATCGTATGAAAGTACGAATTATTTTTTCTTTTTATGTTTTTTGAAGGCAACAACTAACAGTCTTCATTCTTTCATATTTTAGTAGAAATTAGGTGGATTTTGTCTATATATGATTAATAGTGAGGATTCGGAATATATACGAAATCGATATTAATATATCATATATTTTTAAATATATTTGTCACCATAAATACCATAGTTCATATTTATATATAACCAATAATTTCGGCCAATCTTAAAGTATAGTTTTTCATAAGTAGTTCTTCCTTAAAGACGGTATTAAGTTAAGTGTTATTTGTTTTAAAAAGAAAAAAGAAATTTAAGTGGGCAGTGGTGGAATTCAATTGATATAGGAAAATATTATCAATTTAGAATAAAGGTTAAATATTTAAAGACATTAAATTAAGAAGATTCTGAAATATTATTTGACTCACTTTGAATATGTGTATATTTCTAGAATTTTGGTTTGAGAAAAAAGGTAATATAAAACGCTGAAATGTATGTGCGCCGCCGTGAAGATATATAAAAAAGGTATAGCTTAGCGAGCAATAAGAATATAATATGTAAGAAAACAGTGTCGGCACGTCCGTGCGATTCTCAAAAGAATATTTTTAGACATCATCAAGCAAAATTACTAGTTATCACCTACATTAGGCGTCATGTAAGATTCATCACCGAAATGCCACACACATAACACCCAAAACATCACGTAGTTCAAACATTGTGTTTATTTTATCCAATTTTACGCGCCATAGTATTGAAACATTTTAGTGGGAAGTTTTTATGTTGAATTCTTTACAAAACAAACTCGATATTATTCGCTTATACTGACAACTTCGAAGTATCATTGTTAGTTTCTTTCAATATGATGATTTATTGCCAAAAACGGATAATCGACGGTTTTGGCCGGAACTATTAATAAAATGGCCAAGAGAGTGTCAAGACACGCTTATATAGAAGGGTTCCGTATCTGATACGCTATAAACGTTATTTGTTAAATAACTTCAAAAGTTGTTATCCGATCTCGTTCAAAATAATTTTCCTAATGAGTTTTTAGCATGTTCTATCAACTTGGAAAATTTCAAGTCTCTACGTCTAATAGTTTGGAAATGCTAGGCGGAAGGGGGACCACCTTACGGGCAGACAGAGCGAAATTATATTTTTTGGTTCGATGGTAAACAAATAGTATTATGTATGTAGGAAAATATTGAAAGTCATAATAAAGTGCGTCATATTAGGGAATAACATTCTCTTTAAAAAAATGAAAGGGTTCTCTATCAATTAATAATATATTCTTGGCACTAAGGTTAATATTTTTTTACTTCGTCGTTTTAAGTAAAAATATGCAACCAATAAAACGCTCGCAAATCTTTATGTTCAATCAAAAGTGGCGGTCGATTGACCTTGTTTAGAGAACGGCGTTAAGTACTGGATAATTGACAACTACCAAATATATCACGTGCTGTATAAACAATAAGGGTGATCGTATACGTAAGTCTTTCAAGTCGGCGACCGTCGAAATGATGATAAATTGTCTTACCAACACGTGAAATCAAAGGCTATATTCACTAATGGTATTTTATTAATATAAATGACACAATAATTAATTTTAATATAAGTATAATATTTCAGTTTCCAATATTTTATTCCTTAAAATTATTTATTTATAATTCCAACCATATATATATTGCTGTTAAATATCACAAGGTTTTATTTTATTCATTTATCTAATAGGTAAGTATGCAGTGAATTGCGGAAATTGTTAGAAAGAATTGACTTGCCGAGATTATATTTATTACAGCTTTTGTTGTTTAACATATTTATATGTTAGTTAATTTATATTAAATTTAAATACTCGAAAAGCATCTCGTTTTAAGCACACAGTTGTGTTGTTTAATCATTATCGCAAAGTCTCATTTTAATATTTAATAATAGTGGGTAAGTTTGCACTGAATAGCGGCAACTACTCAGCAAAACAAACAGCGCGAATCGAATTAATTCAGAAAACAACCCCCGACGACCGCGGTCGCCCCACATCCGTGTTGTTAATGACTCGCCCAGATTATATTTACTGAAACTTTGCTGGACTTATAAATAAATTGGTCGATATGTGCGATATGTGCGCCCCGTAGTTTCGTAAGAACTTAACGCCTTTTGTTTATTAACAAGGCATAAACAAGAAGGATATATATATGTATGACAGTGAGAATTGGTAAAATCTGCCAAAATGCCATAGTTATTTTTAATCGATAATAGTTGAAGAGAGTCCAAGCAACAACGACTTTGTAAGTAGACATATAATTGACTATTATAATTGTAATTGTAAATAATACGGTTATTAATATGATAATATCGCATAGGTAAGTATTTAAAAGCTGCGTTAGGCTAATGCTTGATTATTTTTAAATTCTTGTAAACTCTCCTCTCACGCAGACTGATTTAACGATTATTGTAAAAAAAAATTATTTATTAGCTCGCAAACGCTTAGCTTAATAGTTATTATAAAAAAATTAAAAACCCGACTGCAAGTACGTCTTTTGAAATAGAGGAATTCTTTCTCATGTATACGTTTTGTGTTTCACTAATTTAATTTTTTTACATGGCCTGTGTCATTCTTGCAATTTGTTGGCGCACAATATGGCGTAACATGTTTTTGGGAATTGCGAAAATATAGTATTTTATACATAGGAGTCTTTTCTTGATATTAACTGTCAAAAATTACTTCGTATAATAAAAATCAGAGTTAAGTAAAACTTTGGATGCCGTTGTCGTTGTATGACGCTTCCAAACTTTTACTCGACTCTGGTTTTTATTATTCTCGCGAAGTAATTTTGTAAGTGTTACAAAAGCTGTTGTAATGCTTATTTTTGTATAGCGATATCCTTGCATTTTTGTTTTACTGTTCTACATATCTCATCAATAATTAAGGACTGCAATCCATCCGACTTCGACGTCACGCAGATAATGTGTAAAAGTAAACGGGCCTTGGAAAAAGTTTGGGAACGATGCCTTAGCTTCACGAGAGGTCAACGTACGTTTTGCCAAGCGATATGGGCACTACTATAGTATTAATTTTTATATTAAAAACCCTTCAAAGGATGTACAGGTGGGAAATTTTGTATAATCAAGAACAGCGGTTTGTATTTTAAATATACCATAAATAATAAACTTTTGTTATAAATAAAGTGGGCGGACAGTACCACAAATATGCTTTCGAAGTCATGATTTTTACCAAAAGAAAGGGGATTGCGCAGTAAAATACGCAACTGCTCTGAGGCGCAAAAATTACCCCGTCGCTATCCACTTTCAATACAGAATATTATATCTAAGAATCATCTATTTAACAATGTTTTTTTCCCTTGTTTTTTCTCACAATAGATACCACAAAAATGCTTTCGAAGTCATGATTTTTACCAAAAGAAAGGGGATTACGCAGTAAAATACGCAACTGCTCTGATGCGCAAAAATTACCCCGTCGCTATCCACTTTCAATACAGAATATTATATCTAAGAATCATCTATTTAACAATGTTTTTTTCCCTTGTTTTTTCTCACAATAGATACCACAAAAATGCTTTCGAAGTCATGATTTTTACCAAAAGAAAGGGGATTACGCAGTAAAATACGCAACTGCTCTGATGCGCAAAAATTACCCCGTCGCTATCCACTTTCAATACAGAATATTATATCTAAGAATCATCTATTTAGCCGCAAAATGTGTTTTAGGAACCGAGGTATCTGTAACTATGTTGTTAGTTTTTTTCTCGAATAAAACTAGAAATATTTTTTCATTCCAGTTAACGATGAGGACGTCAGCGACGGTACGAAGGGATGCGAAAGAGCCAAGCTTTTAGTGAAATGCTTATTACCTCACAAAAAAGACGTAAGTTAGAGTGCGTAAGTCTAAAAATGCACGCCCATTCAAAGCATTCACCTCTATATGCAAAATAGTGTATAGACGCAATCACGCAAGATGGTCAATATCTCGTAGTTGAGTTTATAGTAACAACGCTGTACATACACAAGCAACCGTTGTAATCAATTAGTGGAGGCGCGTGCATTTTAAGACTAAATTTTCAAACATCTTATAACAATTTATTTAATGTTTCAATCGTGATTTCAACCTGTGTTTGTCGTCAGTTCCTACGATTAGGTCAACCACGTTATGCCTCTTTACAATTAAAAAATCATTTCTGTTTCAATTATATTTAATATATTGCTTAATATTTACATGTTTCTATATGCGGTGTAATGATTTAGCAAATAAATATTTTCTTTCTTTCTTTCTTTCTTTCTTTCTAAAGAGAGTTAATGATACAGGCAACTTCGTTACAACGTCCTCTATCAGGAAATAACAGAATTATTTCAATATCTCCATCCAATACTGAGATACGGCTGTATTTTTCTTTTTAATAAAAACTTGTTTTGGTTAAAAAGACAAACAAATAATAAAATATCATTCAAATAACATTTCAATATCATTAATCAAAGGATTTTTCTGCGATCGCAGGAAGATCCTTTAATCCTGAATAAGCCAGGTCCTTATACCCACTAAACCCAATGAAACCCTTCAACTCCATTATTCAGGCGACATAGAATTACGTGAAGCATTCCCTCTCTAATGCCATAATTAACGCCTGATGCTATTATGCCCTATAAATTACAAAAACAGTGTTCATGGAAAAGCCACAAGTACAGGGCGAAAACCTGGGGGCTGGGTGTCCTTCGTCCAAAATACAAAGTCACTCATAGGATTACCAGGCAATTAGTGAAGTATGCAGGACAACTGGTAACAAAAGTAGGTGTTGTGACTAACTAATTGGTTATGATGAGATGGGGGAATTGTGGAGGTCTAGGGAGGTTTCTAAAAAATGTGGATTGTTTTCTCATTGACAACAGTGCCAAAATTATTGAAGTATATGCTCTTAATATCCTGCTTTCAACAACCTTATTCATTCAAGGCATACATTTGCACAAACACTTAGACACCGGACACGCACAAGCACGCACGTATACATAAATCCCTATGAATCCTCGCCTACGGAAAATCAGCTGAGGTCATCTTTGACCTCATAAACTAAGTCATCCTTTTTGGAATTCTTACATGACTACCTAGTAATAATAATATGTATTATTTATTTTTTAATGTTTTATTATTTTTGGTTATGTAAGCTTTTGTTGTTTGGTATTTAATTTTTGTAGTTGTGCAACTTTTTTAGTAAAGTTTTCATAAATTCATTCATTGAAGTATCTATTATGGTATTATTTTATTAACCTTATAAATAAATAAGGTAATTTTAGGTGAAGATTAGGCACTTTTCAGCGAAAAAAAATCTGTGAAAGTTGTCAATTTTTTAATAATGTGCAAAAAGTTTAGTTGGTAATTTTTAAATACGCAAACACACAACAAGAATACACCGCGTGTATTATAACGAAATTTCTGTACGTATTGTAGAACGCAAGCGCAAGACTACTAAAGTCCTAACAAAAAAGGGAACTATAATAAGTTTATAGGAAACACTGTATACTTGTATTGAATCTCATTCCTTCGCAGACTAAACCTTAGTTATGAATATGCCGTTTCCATTTTTAGGGTTCCGTAGTACTACAAGGAACCCTTACAGTTTCGCTCTGTACGTCGGTCCGTTCGTCTGTCTGCCCGTAAGGTGGTCCCCCCCCTAGCCTTTCCAAACTATTAGACGTAGAGACTTAATATTTTCCTTGTTGATATTACATGCTAAAAAGTCATTAGGAACATTATTTTTAACGAAATCGGACAACAACTTTTGGAGCTATTTAACAAATACGTTTATAGCGTATCAGATACGGAACACTCCTATATAAGCGTGTCTTCTCACGCTTTTGGCCATTTTTTATTTGGTTTATCCAATTCTGAAACCCTCTTGGTACTAAAGAAGTTTCACTTCAAAACCAATTACAGTATAAGCGAATATACAGGCATCTTTATCATCACATCAGTTTTTTTTTTAATTTAAGGTAGAGTCCGACTAAATTCGCGTGTTAAATCGCGCTAATTTTCTAAGATATTAAAATCATATACATGTTTAATAAGATAATATTTTCCTCAAACTGATATCACGAATTTACTACCGTATTGACGACAAGGTTAATGGGGCTAGGGGCAAGAGATTAAATTATAAGCTATGCATGAATAAGACGGCTCGTGGCATAGCAATATAAACTTTAAAATTAACGATAATAAGGATCTTTTATTAAAACCACACACAGAAAAATAATAAGATAAAACGATATGACAGCATGTGAAATTCTAGCCTAGACTCATATAGAGAAGTATTGTATTTCAAAGAAATGCTTTCCTGTAAACCTTTAAGTTTGTTTATTTAATACAATTTAAAGCCTCAATAGCTCAACGGTATAAGATATGAACTGAAATCCGCAAGGTACCCGGTTCAAACCCCACCGCCGTTGGGGCATTGTCGGACCCACTCTTACTACAAGCTTTTAATTTAAGCTTAAATAAAAGGTGAAAAGGGGAATATTAGACATACCTAAAAAGTATTTCTAATATACTTTAAAAATATATACATTATATATTGAAAATGCTTAATTGCAGTCTATTTCATATGCAACTAATATTAATAAAATAATATTTTATAATAGACCCTAGTGACCAAACTGAAAAATAATTTTAGAAAAAATAAACATATTATTCATAAACACCAATTTTGTTTTTAAAAGCTTTTATTTAACATGCAATAAAGTTTGTTTGAGTGGAATATTAAAACTCAATTTTGGAGAAGATATCTTAAACAGATTGAGCTGAAATTTTGCACACATGTATATTGTATATAAGAGATGATAATGCAATAATAGGATGACATGGAGCTAATATAATTTTGAAACTGGAAGGAGAATATAACTATTCCATTATAAACGATATTTCCGCATCAATTTTGGGCTCGTTTGATTCATCCTGACGAGTACTTTGTATTTACATGGTATTAATGGTGTGATGATGGAGCTGGAAGGCAGCCAGGACCTTTCTTATAAAGTATAGAAGTAACCGTACCGAGTTTGGACTCATTTGATTCGTTTTGACGATATTTTTAGTCCTACATGGTAACCAGGATGCTCGATGATGGCTATAGGACCTTCATAACTTAATAGGCTTATTTGATTTGTCGTGACGATTTTTTTAGCCCTAAATTGTAACCAGCTGGAAAGTGGGCATAGGATCTCCGTAATGAAACTATGAAACTGAGTGACAAACCTGTTCATTTATATAAAACCTTTTTAAATATACTAAAACGAACAATATAAACTAATCCGTTAAAACTTTTACCACAATTTACAAAGTCATTGATAAATTTATATGATATAAAATAGATTTACCCGTGTGGAGTAAAATATCAATATTTTTCTAAATAAACGCAAAAAACGCTCGCAAAGTTAAAATTTGCAACTTTTTTCAATATCAAAAACTTGATCAGTGGGACAAAATATATGAGTTTACCAAGTCTCAGCTCAATCGGAGATATGGACTAAACCGAAGTTTATCCCTAAACTAAAACGTGTAAACGCATATTTACCCTACTCATGATATCATATATAAACATAGACAAAGCTGTAATATTGTATTTAAAATGATCTTGGCTTAGTCTGAGAGCAGGAACTATAGATTACACACATAAAACGGGTTGCAGAAGTTTTTTGTCCGATTAAATAATATCGTTGTATTAATGATAAACTTGGATCACGTAAGGTGACAATGTTAACAAGTAATATATTGTTATTGTGGTGTGTGCTTGTGCTGTGCTGTGCTGTGATTATTGCCAACGTTGAAGCAAGTATGAGGACTTTTCCAAATTGCCGTATAAATAAATTATAGTTTTCCTTTTCAAGTAGAGTCATATTCATAGGAAATTTTATTATGCTACAGTTTATTTTTTGTTTTAGCCTTATAAAAATAAAGTGTCATTAGACAGATATGGGTCACTAAGCCTTCATTCGCACGATAGTTAAAAAACGTTGCGTTAAATCTCGGCGTTGGCGCTTTTTTAGCGTCGACGTCTTCGATACAAAAATGTAGCGGTAAGTTATGTTATGCATAGACTAGGTTTTACCTAAAATGTAATTCATTATTTTCATCATTCATTATTGCAGTGTGGGATTTTTCACCTAATTTTACGCGGACAAAGTCGCTGGTATTAACTAGTATTACATATCGCACGCTTATTCATAAACTGGCCGATTAATTTTTTGGTCCAAAGTGAGTTAATGACACAGGCAGTTCCTTTTCAACTTCCTCTATCAGCCAGTCAAAGAATTACATCAATGTCTCCATCCAGTTCTGAGATACAGCTATTTTTGTCTTTTCAACTAAAAACTTATTTCGGTTAAAAAGACAAATTAATAATATAATATCATTAAAGTAACATTTCGAAAGCCTTAGTCACTTCGTTAACTATTATTAAACTACATAATTTGCTACTACAAACCTGTTTTAATTGATTCATAAGCGGAGTAAATCGTAACCGACAAAACGTTTTTTGCGATTTCACAAAAATCAACTATTTTGAGTTAGGCCAGTTTATGGCTAAGCGTGCGATATAGCAAGACGATGCTATATTTAATAATAAATAAGGTTTAATGTAGTGCAACAGAACTGTCCATTTCGTAGTTCCTGAGATTAGCGCGTGCAAGTAAAGAAACTCTTCAGCTTTATGTATTACTAGATGTTACCCGCAATTTCGTCCGCGTAAAATTAGGTGACGAATTTTAGCCTGATGACACATAAGTCTTCCTCGATGAATGGGCTATCTAACACTGAAAGAATTTTTCATATTGAACTTGTAGTTCCTGAGATTAGCACGTTCAAGTAAACAAACTCTTCAACTTTATATATGACTAGATGTTACTCGCAACTTCGTCCGCGTAAAATTAGGTGACGAATTTTAGCCTGATGACATGTAAACCTTCCTCGATAAATGGGCTATCAAACATTGAAAGAATTTTTCATATTGAACTAGTAGTTCCTGAGATTAGCGCGTGCAAGTAAAGAAACTCTTCAACTTTATATATCACTAGATGTTACTCGCAACTTCGTCCGCGTAAAATTAGGTGACGAATTTTAGCCTGATGACATGTAAACCTTCCTCGATAAATGGGCTATCTAACACTGAACGTTCAAATAGAACATATACATTCCCAAGTTTGTGTTCACACGACAGCGCTTTTATAACGCGATACTTTTTTATCGAGCACTGTCCAATTTTGAACGCTATACATATAGCTGATAGAATCAGGTGTTACTTTGAGGAAATCCATGACATGCATGAAATACTAAACGACTTTGCTTAAATTTTTGCTTTGCTTTGGTGGCAGATCCGTTGGTGTAGCTTTCCGATTTTCACTCTTATTCATTCGCGGATTTAAGCCAAGTAGAGTAGTATTTCATGCATATACATATAGGCTATCTTTTTGTATCAACGATGCTAAAAAACTGCCAACGCCGAGATTTAACGCAACGCTTTTTTAACTCTCGTGCGAATGAGGGCTTACGGTCGCGAACGTGAGAATTCTAACATGTTTGAATTTGTTTTTGTGTCCGTATGCGAGTCCTTTTACTTTCTATATTATAATTATCTAATAACTTATATAACGTATAATTATTAATTTAAACTTTGGACGTTCAACACTGGTCAACACTTGATAGACCGCGAAGTTTCGCTGTGTGAAGTGCTACTTATATTATAGTGAACAATTGGACAGTATTCTCATTGTTTTGTATACCAACTAATGCTAGGAGCTTTTTTCATATGTTAGTTTCTTATCAAATCTATATATTTTATAAATATATTGAAAGGTCGTCTAATATGAAATCTTGAAAACCACGTGATATACAAAGATGCATTTGTCAGAGAGGTATAGATTTAATTCAATAGACGTTCACTAAGAACGGATTCTGCGATAGGGCTGGATTAAGAAAATCTAAGGGATTTTGCAAGTATATATGAATTTTTACGCGAACGAAATCCTGGGGTAGAGCTTGTTATATCTAACTGTCGACCGAACTGACTGTCTATAAACTGGAATCATTTCAACACGATCCAAAACTTTCGTTTGATTGGCGCTATCCAAGTACCATTTTAGAATCTTATCAACATTGCGGCTTGCGGTTTCCAACTTCGACCAAGAATTTTAGCGTGATGATATATAGCCTTCCTCGATGAATGGGCTATCTAACGCTGAAAGGATTTTTCAAATCGGACCAGCAGTTCCTGAGATTATCGCTTTCAAGTAAACATACAAACTCTTCAAAGCTTTATATATCATTAGTATAGATAGATTGAAACTAAGTGGATCTATCAAATAAATGTTTTCTTTATATCATGTTTTACTTGTCTAAACTAAACATACTAAACTAAATATTCTTTCTTTTTTCTAAGTAGACGTAGATATAAAAGCACGTTCGTTAAGCTCCTTCCGTGCTTCCGTGCCTGATATCGCCATTACGCCCTCCTAGCTTTACGTAAAAATAAACATGCTTTACGAGTAACCACTGTGTGTTATTACTACTACTTATGTTCCAGTAAGCTAATGTTTCCGATTTTTATGCCTAAAAAAAATCGGCCATACAAGCCTTTGACTGACCCCTTGGCGCAGTTGGTAGTGATCCTGCTCCCCGCTCCGGGATCAAAGTCAGAAAGCTTTCAGAACAATGCTGGTATGTAAGTGTAACATTATTTACAAGACATTTATATGAGTATTAGTCATTACTCGAGCACTCATAAGTTGTTCTCCAAGGCACGGCAACTAATAATAACTGACTCTAGTACCACTGGTATACTGGTTTAATGTATCCGTTGATAACAAGGCATCCACCGATTCTTGAAAATTGCTTGATTTATCGAACCAACTTGGACAGATATATTCCTAGATGAAGACAGCAATAAATTTCAATTCCTAAACGTAATCGACTGTCACTACGTATTGTATTCTCCAGGCACGAACATAACATGTTTATGAGACAGCTTTTTACCAATTTTAAGGGAGTATTTTATAAGTCTGCGCGTCTTGCGGGTTTCGCGAATAAAATTTACAATCGTTTATATTGTGTTTCACTTTATTTACTGCTTGAATCTTATAGCTAAATATTTCATCAACACACCGAGCTCTTCTTCTTCTTTTTCTCCCTAGCGTTATGCCACTGTTACCGTTATACCGCGGCAATGGTTCGGGTGATAAAGCGATGTATGAACCACGACCACGAAAATACTATCAAGTTATAAGCAATAGCGGATGCCCGAAGTATTAGATAAATAATAGAAAACACAACACGATTTTATGAGAATGTTTTAGACTCGTTCATGTGGAGAATCTCTTTAGCTGAAATGTAGCAAGAGGCGACTAAAATAAATAACCGGTTAAACCCCCGATCTCACTGGCCTACTGTCGTACTCACTCCTGACACAAGCTTGTGGTGACCACATTGCCACTTCCACGGCCGCCGTGTCTTCAAAGTCAACGAGTTCGACTTCACGCTGGTGTCACCTCACAGGGCGCAGCCACTAAATGGGACAACGTGACGGTCACAGCATTCGGCCGGTGCAAAACCTGCTATGCTTCGCTTCATATCTTAAATTATTCCATTAGTATTTAGGAGTCCTGATTACGAGCTAATGAGACTGTAAGTAAAAATAAAAGCATTTTTCTAGATGAAGAATATCGTGGCCAATAATGACATCAGAACAAAGATTATTTACAATTAATAATGGTTGACATTTGTAAAGATACTTTTTAAGTTCAATATTTACGTGACAGATTCCCTTTACAAAAGATACGTGATTGAGCGATGCTAATGTAACGGATTGACTGGAAGGGTTAATTTTTAGTTTTAGTCTCTGGGTCAAATTGCTGTCTACAAAACTTACAGAACTTCCAGTATCTATCAAGGCTTGTGCTTTAAACCCATTTATGGTAATAAATATAGTTGCCCTCCTTAAACTATTTGGAGATGCTGCAGATATAGCGAAAAGTAAATTGTCGCATTGTTCTTGAACATCAACATCTTCTGTTATAGCGTTTGCTCTTTGTTGTTGTCCAGATCTACATACGTTCGCAAAATGCCCTTTTTTAGAACAGAGTAGGCAATTTTCATTGATAGCGGGGCATTTTGTGCGTTGGTGAACATTTCCTCCACAAAAGAAACACCGGCGTTTTGTAGATGTCCATGGGCGTCGGTAGGCACTTCGGTGCCTGCTGCCTGCTCGTCTGCCCCCTTGTAACATAAAAAAAAAAAACGCAAGACCAAATAACCGGATCATTTCTATCGTTCCATGTAATATAAATTCTCCGAAATCGTCACCAAGTTTCATAACTTTCACCGTCCAATTATTGGAACTTTGACTAAGAAACATTTCTCGATAACGTAAGATTTATAGTGTTCTGTCACTGATAAGGAATTCGGTCACGAAGTTATCAGTAACTTGCGCTTTGTTTATTTTCAACTCTGTATTTTTTATCCTTCTTTTAAGTAATTCCGATGCATTGTTTATGTAACAATTAATTGCATCATCGACTCTTATATAATAAAAAGGAGTTATATAGACAAGATATTTAAAAAATAGATTAACGGGAATCCAATCTGCATGAGAAACTGACTTTACGAATAACCTTTGTAGAGTCTATCTCCTGATGATGCTTCGGTGTCGAAGCGAAACGTGCGTTGAGGTGCATTCAAGAAGAAGGAATATGAAATTCCTTTTAAAATCACTATCACTTCTTTGTTACGGTAATATTTGTAATATATTTTTTTTCTTATAATTGTGAACAATATTTTATAAATATAGAAATTAGCTTGTTTTGCTTCCTTGAATTTTTTTTTGTAGATTATTTATCATTTAATCTAAATTAATTCTTTCATTAAGTTATTAAATGAATGATGATTATTTGAAATTATAATTGAATTATTTAATTTCGATTATTTATATAATTGGTGTTATCATTTTATTCATATATACTTGTGACAATATCATGTAGCATTATATTTCTTTAAACAGTTTATAAACAATAAACTGACGTATCACTAGGAACCGTAACCGTAACGCGATTGATTATATTATACAAATGTAGTGATTTATTGTCGTTTCGTATTGCTTTAAATACTACCATAATTTACTATGATTGATGTTTATTCTGTTTGTATTGAAGTTTATGTTTACTTTATGTGAGAATAATTATATTTTATATTAAAAAATATAAACAGGGTAGGTAAGAGGGTGCCATATTTGGACCTCGCTCGATCCTAAAATATACCACGCACCGACACCCATATCATCGACACCAATGAAATTTCAGTGTTGTTTAGTAATAATTTGATATGGGTTTCCATAAAATAAAAGGTATTTTTATTTTTAAGAAATAACACTTCGTTATTGCTAAAAAATATTTAAAATTTTATATTATTATTATATATTAATAAAAAGTAATTATTATACATATGGCGTTCATAAGTACTATAAAAAAAGTCTATGTGATTAAAAAAGATTGAGTTTGATTTGAGTTAAGCGGTATTGATCAATGAGCGACGAATATTAATAAAGCATTTTGTTAATTTGAATCTATAAATGTTAAATTATCATGTTTGAAGTCTGTATAATACTTTATCAATATCAAGTAAGCAGTAAAACTGTGACCCATAAAGCCGCGACCTAAGAGGATAGACTAATTTAACCTCTCGATAACTTGCGGATACGTACACAGAATAGTTTTTTTATTGTAAATGGAACCTTATCACGTTGAGATACAATTACTTTTTGATTAAAACGCTTTGTTTAATGCTACACCAGTTACTTTAGATGATAAGCTCCCATTTCCCACTTCATTAGATAAAATTATAGCTAGCGATGGGCACACATCCTACGTGGTAACAAGTGCTATAATTAGGTTCTAGTTTCAGTGTTCAATAGTGTACACAATGCGAGGCATTTCATTCCACGAATAAAGAATATTTCAATGAAACGCAAACTATGTTAAATGTGATTGTTTTAATCACTTCTAGCTCTTATTGTTAGTTATTATCCAATTATGTCATGTCTATTTTTCCTTGACCTTGTTTAGATAACTTTGTATTTATTTCATTTGATACTAGCGGACCCGGTAGACTTTGTCGAGCCAGAACGTTGGCTTACTCTTATGCCGGAGCCAGACATAGCTCAGTGTTTGTACATTTTTGTCCTTGAAGGGTACAAAGTTCTACTAAACTTTGCGTAGCTACACAAAGTCCCGGCCACACTACATGATCATTCAAATTAAACTATGAATAGCGCCGGCAGTACTAATGATATTGAATATCGCAACGTAGCGCCATCTATTGGTCGTTTACCCCACTAACCTTATGATTATTCATAATATTTTAAATCTGTGATATCTTCTAAGATATTCCTTTTAATTATATGATGCAACGGGCAATTTTAATCCGCATAAAATCTACGGAGTATCTAATGTATTTAATTGGATAATAATACAGTATTCTTTAAAATAGCGTCGTAACTGACTTTTTTTGATCATTTGACATTATTTTGATCTATCACATAAGATATAGCCAGCGTAACAAAACTACGTTTTTCACAACATCACGTTACAAATCCTTAAAGTCGTTATATAAAATAAATATTATATAAGCCTACTCCTTGAATCACTCTGTTTATTGGTGAGATAATCCTATTAAAATCCGTTGTGTAGGTTGTAAGATCTAAGCGTACAAGGGTAGGAAGCGACTTCATTTTATACTATGTAATGATTCTTCTTTCTTATTATTTCACGGCGAGTGATCCTTTGAAGTTTGATAGTACCAGAAAGAAAACTAAAAAAGACTCAGAATTTCTTTTTGATGCAATATTTTTTGTAGTGTTAAAAATTTAAGCTTTAAATAGAAACGCTACAGAAATATACTTGTTTTTATATTTCTGTGAATAACACCACCATTGCATCATAAATACAATCGGTCGAGGTTTTCTAAACGTACACAAATTGACACAATGATACGTTTGACAACAAATGAGAGAATGTCAAATTGACATATAATATTAGAAGATACATTGAAATAAACAAAAGTAAATTACAAATTAATTTATAAATATAATTAGTGCAATATATTAAGCCATAACAGGGAATTTTGAGTATTTTGTAAAAGATTATTGTATTTAAAAAATATATACTAGTAACTCAAATGTCATTCAAAACCAAAGATGTTGTTCTATCCGAAAATAGGCCTAGAACATTACTTTTACAGAAGCATTCGGATTATTTAGCTAGTTATGGGTTAAACAAAGATGACTTTGAATTTTGTATGACGGAATATCTTCGAATGTCTGGAATATATTGGAGCCTCACTGCTATGGAACTAATGAATCAATCATCAAGGTACTTTTTGAAACTACATGTTGAGAATATCTTGTGCATCCAGATGCGCTGGCTCAATTGATACCCGGGTACCAGTACCACTTCCTCACATAAGTTTGGTGACAAGTTGCTGCAATGCAGTCATGTCAAGTGATGGTATTGTTGTCGCGTTTTATTTGGTTTGTGTGATTTCCCGATGGCCTAAACCCCTGTTAATGGCTTACAACATATTTTGCCCCTTGTATATAACAAACATGATCTGCCTCTTCCACTCTAGTAAGTGGATACATGGTAGCCTTAATGCTATCCTGCGCTCTTTTGTGGATTAATGAGGCTCACCTAGCTATTCCACAAGATTAGATCCACAAGATTCCTGCATAGAGTCGAGTAGACCTGTCTTCTGTCTAATATAGTTGTGGTTTTACTCAGTCCAAGCATTAGTAAAAAGTTTTTATTGTATTTAATTTCTGAAATAAACGATTATTATATGATAAACTCTGAATTTAAGGATGCCAAAAGATGACATTATAACATTTATTTCGTCATGTCAAGATACTGACAGTGGAGGTATATCTGCTAGTAATGGTCACGATCCACATATGCTTTACACTTTAAGTGCTGTACAGGTAATTATAAAATTAAATTTAATGCAATCATTCTCATATTTAACAATGTAGGAAAACTAATCTGATAAAAAAATAATAATATTTTATTTAGCAAGTGTACAAGAGTCTAATGTTAGTTTAAACACAACTTTTGTTTTTAGTAGTATTGCTATTGTAGTTATTTATTACACTTGAGGAGTAAGCTGGTGAATGTATATCGAGAGTGTTACGAAAACTGTGATTGGGCAAGGCAAACGGAAGTTGAGAGGGAGATATAAGTTAGTGAAGATAGAAGGAGAGAGGGTTTTGTTTTGTATATTACTGTAGGAGCAGGAGAAAAAGGTGCTATGCACACTCTTTCTTCCTCTGTCGCTCAAAGCCTATTATGTTTCTTTTAACACAGTGCAGGCCTATTCACTATTGTCTGTAAATAAAATATATGCAATATAGACAGTTTAAACTGAATAAAATTGTAAATTCATTTTAATTCTCATATATAGATGGAGCTAAAGAAGTTTTACTTCAGTTGTGTCTTCACTTTAGTGTGTTGGTCTAAAGAATACTCGTTTTTATTAATTTAATATTTGTAATATTGCAGGTTTTAGCCATGTATGATAGATTAGATGCCATAGATGTTGAAGGTGTGGTCAGATTTGTGTCTTCAATGCAGCAAGAAGATGGCAGCTTCTTTGGTAATCTTCTTTTGTAACTGTAAAATAGTTTACAAATTGTAAAATATTAGTCACTTTTGATTTATTTTATTAGATACTAGCAGACCTGACAAATGTCTTGCTTAAAATTTAGGCTCGACTCTTATTAACCAATTAACTAATCTCCTTTATGTCCTGTCCATACAATGAAATCTTGTCTATTAAATAACAATTATACATGGCACATCAGTCAAAAGGTCTAGCACAAACATTATCTATTTGAAGTATACTGCAGTATTGAACAAATCTACATTTTCTAGTATTTTTAAATAATCTTTCAACTTTTTCTTTTAAACCTTCCCCCTGAAATTAAGAGACTTTAACAAAACAGAACATATAACACACATTGTCGAGTTTTAGTGAAACTAATTAACAATAACGGATTTTTATGTAAATAGATTGATATCATCTACTAGTAATATATAATTTTGCAGGAGACATGTGGGGTGAAGTGGACATATTGTCTTCAAATTAAAGTCCATATTTCCATACAATGAAGTTTATATCGCACACTTAGTCAAAAACTGACCGATTACGTTTTAGGTCTAAAGTGAGTTAATGATACAGGCAGCTTCGTTTCAATGTTCTCTATCTGCCAATCTAAGAATGATTTTAATATCTCCATCCAACATTGAGCTAGAGCTATTTTTGTCTTTGTAACTAAAATAAGTTTTTAGTTAAAAAGACAAAGAAATAATAAAATATCATTAAAATAATATTTTAATATCATTAATCACTTCATTAACTACTATTAAAATAAGTAATTTATTACTATAAGGCCATTTTTATCGCATTATAAGCTGGTTAAGTTGTACATGACAAAAGGTTTTTTGCGATTTCCCAAAAATCATTTTTTTTTAGTTAGGTCAGTTTATGACTAAGCCTGCGATATGGTCAATTCCATACATGACTCACCTCGCCAGTAATCACTTCTTGTATTAAATGGGTCTTCTTGTGTCCCGGCACATTCATCACTTTATCTCCAGATGTTGGAATTCAATTTCATTTCCTTTTTTATTCGAGACGCGGTTGTAAAGTGGCGTGTCAAATGGCAAGAATACGGCGGCGGGTCGAAACTTCTTCGGCCCCGAACCGTACTTATCCGTTTCGGATGGATTTTATTTCGGACCCGTATTTCCTTGTATTGATGGGCGGCATTACTCTTAGCTTTTTGTAATACCGCGCTTGTAATGACTGTCGTAAAATTGTTTCAGCGTACGTAAGTCGTTTATGTATAAAGTGCCAGTATAATGGAAGCAAGTAACGAATATATCTGGAAAGCCGACTAATGGGATGCTTGTTTTAGACCCATAGCAGCAATAAAATATAAACGAAATTTTCTTCTGCTTAACAAACAAAAATAAAAATTAAATAAAAAACGTTAGGACTTTTACATTTTTTTTTTTATGTTACAAGGAGGCAGACGAGCAGGCAGCAGGCACCGAAGTGCTTACCGGCGCCCATGGACATCTCCTAGAAGGAGTTCGGATAAACAACTATTAAGTAAAATATACGTTCAATTTAACTTAAAAATACTTACAATTTAATTTTAAAGTACTTCATTGACATAGTGACAAACTATGATCTGTTAATTTCTAATTTAATGACCAATTTAATTAGTGTATATTAATGAATTATTGTAATCAACTTGTAAAAATTGGCATTTCGTGAAATTGAGAAATAAAAGGCTTTTACTATTATAACATGCCAGTTGCTTAACTGTGTAAGATAATTTAGAATTGATTTGCACTAAAATTTAAAACTTAGTGCCTAATAGTAAAAAACAGCAACAACTATGTCAATAAAAAGTGACATATAGCCAATGTAGTACAGCAATTCTCGTCCAATCATTTTCCTGCTCAATTTAGATAGTATACATGTATTAAAATTGGAAAACAATGGCTAAATTTTAATATTTTGGCAGCCCTTGCACGTAAATAACTTGTAACTGGTACTAATCGACAGTAATAACAACTGATTCGCTTGATCATGGTAGAGTTAAGATCTTATGCTCTAAGATAATTTCCACGTATTTTTGTGGAAATTATGTACCTTCTCTAATTGATTGTAGTACGTGTATAGAAGAACTGTAGCAAGCTGTCAAAATATCAAGCCAGAAATCGTGAATTTTATTTTTAGTGAAGTAGCGACGAAAACCATATACAGATCTATAGGTAAATTAACCTATAGATCTGTATACTGTTAAATTATGCATTTACTCTTAAAATACGTCAATTAATATAATCTGCAATAAAAGTGTGTTCAGTATAGTAACAATTTAAATGTGTTTACTAATAATTGGAGCCGTAATGAGCAAGCAATACTGTAATTCAATGGCCATAATTATTTTAATTATCGAAGTAGCAAAATTTATCGTCGGTTTTAATTAAGCTCTCATCAATTTTCTGGCTTTAAATCTATATTGTAGAGTGATTTATTGTATTATTCAATGATAATTTGTAGAATCAGTATAATATAATGCGTTATGCCCTAATACCTGCACGCAAGAGGACTTGATGGCTGCCACTCATAACGCAGTTGATGTGGCTAAGTTCTGGGCCGATACAATTTAGTGCTTGCCAACGAAACGCTAAGAAGAAGCTATCGACCTGGTTTCAATTGAATCAAATTAATAAAATAACATACCCTTTATCAAATTCAATATTCTATTCAATGCTAAATGAATATTTGACATTGTTCCGTCAGCTATTGTTCCATATTTTAGTGTAATTACCACAATAGTCTGAACAATTCATTCTGCCATACCTAATTGTTATAACGATGAATTGCCACTGTTTTACGTTCAATTCGTTTCGCTTACAATATTGTATTGATGGACTAATTGAGACCCATTTAGAATGGTTAATTTTGTGTAACGTAAATTATTAATTCATATTTTACTATTAGCCAACCTTGTCTGCGTTCAATTCGATGATTTTTGTTCCATGTTTTTTCGCGGTAAACAGAAATTATCTTTTCTCGTAATAGTAACCGTTTAGTATAAGTAAATTTTTGTAGTTATGTAACTTTTTCTGAATAAAGTTATCATTCATTCATTCATTCATTCAAATATTAGCAGAATTGGCCGTTCACGAGTTTTGCACTTAATAACAACCATTTTTAGTTATATAAACTATTATAACCCGTAAATGAATCTAATCTGAGCAGTTAAATTCTAAACTTTTATAATGTTAATGTAGCTTTTTAAGTACTTTAGAGAATGTATAGTTAACATACCGTTGTTAGTGAACGAAGCTAGTTGTTACAGCATAATTAAGATACAACGAAATCCACGCGAATGCAAAATACGTACTTACGAGAGTAAACCGTTGAAATTTTAGTGCTGAAGTTGTAATATAGTTTGATAAAATAATGTTAAATATTGCATTAAAAATTTTTAGCTTTTTGTTTAATAAGGTTTGTAATTCAAATTTAAATAATGTTTTATTCAAATAGACTTTTACAAGCTCTTCTGAATCGTCAAATATTTAAAAAGCTACATGTGCCTCAACGCACGTTTCGCTTCGACACCGAAGCATCATCAGGAGATAGACTCTACAAAGGTTATTCATAAAGTGATAAAAAAAAAACTCAGCAAACAATTTATACCTCAGGCACCCCCACCACATTAGCGCCACCTTCAAACATTCTAAGCAATGGCCAGCTTGAGACATTAATTTGATCGTTTAAAAAGCCGATACCGGTATTGTTATGTTTTTTTTAAAGTTATTTAAAGTATTCCGAATTAGCGACCAAATCTGCATATTTTAGTAATTTTAAATGATCTTTTGACTTTTCCGTTATTTCTTATCTTGTAAGCCTTCCTGGAAATAAGGGAAATAAAACAAAACATACAAAACTCGAAGTAGTATAGCTGTTTCTGAGTTTTAGCGAGAGTAACGATTAACGATTGACTTCTTTTATAAATGGATTTTTTTTTTTTTTTTTATATAATAAGGGGCAAACGAGCAACCGGTTTTCACCCAAGTGACTACCGACGCCCATGGTGGCCATTTTTATTCAGTATTTTTAGACGACCTTAGAGATTACGACAGAAAAACTAATACAATGATGTCATTTTAAAGCAAAATATTAACTTCTTTTTAATTAATCTTTTCAAACTATTAAATTTTTGTAAATTAATAATATTATTTTATTAATCTCTTTACATAAAAAAATAATGTAGAGTTTATCTTTTGATGAAGATCCAATTTCGGAGCGAAATTAATTTTTTTTATCCTCGAAAACAAATTCGCGGATAAAGCCCGGAAAGTCTTTTTTCTCAAAGAAATAAAAACATCCATATATATGGAATTGGTCAGATGTAAAGAATATCTCTTCTATGCTTATATTTTATGAGCCAACCTTAAGAGATAGATATATACTGTCGTGGACTTTTATTTAGAGCTTTTAAAGGGGAACAATTTGTTCATACATGATTTTTGCGAAACTTTAACCGTTTACGCAGCGCACGCAGCGGAAGCTCTCAAAAGAGAAAAAGCCGCCGATTTTGATGCGAGATAAGTGTGATTCCTAACGGCCACTATCTGAAAATGAAACGATCTCTTTACTTAAGGCACGGAATTCCGCTAATTTTTTCCTAGGCACCACTAGGAATAGCTTAGGGATGCCTAGTACTATATGGCCTTTAACCTATATATAAAATGGAAAGGAAATATTAAGAAATCCCGAAAACTGCGGGACGTACAAAGATATAATTTGACTATTCCGAATCAGTGGTAGCGTTTAAAATATTTGGCGATTCAAAAGAGCTTGCAAAAGTCTACTTCAATAAAATATCATTTGAATTTAAAATTTGGTAAGGACGTATTTTATATTTAGTAGACATCCACTAAGAACAGATTTTTCGTCAGGGTCAAATAAGAAAGAAAGAAAACTTTTATTTGAGGCACACATAGCACTGCAAACGTATACAATTACAAATAGTACACTAAACCTTATGTACTATAAAGTGAGATATGCCCCAAAACGGTTCGACACCCTTCAGCTTATATGTTGGATTGTTAGAAATTAATGTAATGTATAACAAGCAAAAATGAGCCTTTTAACTAATTGACGTGCAAACGACATTCGACCTTAGTTTGGCAAACCAATTTCTTGGTCGACTATATATATATATTGTATCAAATCTACTCCAACTGACAATTCTAATACGATCTCGCGGTTTATTCGGAATAAGTGCACTCAGAAGTTAAGCTCGTGGCTCACCTCATGAAAGTGAAAGCTGGGAAGTTACGCGAAGGCCACTTATCTGAAGCGATAGGCTGTGAGCAAAGCGTGAATTTGTATAAGCCTACCGATACTTTCCACGGTACAACAAAGATATATTTAGATATTATTATATATTTAGAAGAATTACATTTCCTTTTATAAATGATCGCGGGCCACGCGTTGCCGAATTCTGGCCTAGAGTAAACATATTCATATTAGAAATTGATCATTAGAGAAGAGAAAAGTAAATTATTATACTTCCAAAGTATCAAAAGTGTTAAAACACGATTTTCATCATATATGTATGTAGTTGCATCGTCGAGAGTAATTCACGGTATAGTATCAATCTATTATAGTTGGGCGAAGTTTACGGCGTCCGTCGATATAATGAAATTGTTAGCCGATGCTGCGCCGGCAGATTACGAGCGCGGGTCCATCAATCAAGGATGCTGCACGCCGGTAATTCCACCTCCGCAGATAACATCTCAGAGCTGGAGCCTATTTCGTAAAGCTAGCTTTCCGAAGCTTTAGCTAGCTGGTATTTCACCGCACGATATATGCAGCTACTCGTAAGAATCTATTAAAATGGATGCCTTGTCCATATCAGTGCGCGGCATTCGTTAAGCGTTCGGTTAGATTGTTAGTTATAAAAATATTATTTGTTAAACTGTTAATGCCGCCGCGTATGGTCATACTTAATCGTGGGGACCTTACGGCGTGAATTTTCATTGAAACATAGCTGGAAAGGTAAGCCGTCGGGTACCGGTCCAATCAGGATATTACGAAAACCACGCTTAAGGAGCCGCTCAATTAGAATGTGAGCGAATGTTCGGTTTTTTTATTACGGAACCATATTACAGTCAATGATATCTGTAACTACGAATAATATAAAATATTAAGGACAAGTAGTTTTGACAAAAGATGTCTACATGTATGCAGTTGCTTTCCTAAATAAATAAACGTCAATATTTTACCGTTAAGAACCGCGTGTCTAAGCCAGCGTTGATAAAGTAAATAATGCGACGAGAAAATCTGAGAACTAAAGTTACTTATACATAATTAGAGTAAAGTAGCTAAAGGATACTTTTTAAAAAGTTAATAAAAGCTCCTGTTATAAAATGTCGATAGTCTGGTAGTATAGAATAGAGTCGCGTCACGAGCTTGTAATTCTGCGGAGCTATTTATTATAGAGCGATGGGCCGCGCTCACCGATTTACTAATCGTAACTCATCTGCGATAAGAGCTACGCGGTACCGAGCGGCGCAGTGCTCGGCAGCGGACCGCGAGGGACGGGGGTGTGCTTTCATACCTTAGTAAGTACCCGTAGAAAGGGTGCACTGCAGGATGAAGTACTAAGGTTCAACTGTCTGCGACGACACTGCAGAACTAGATACATATGTTACATCTACGATGCCCCCCTATTTGCATCTATGGTTAAAGACAACAAAAATGATTGCTTCGTCATTCATCCCTGTTAGAAGCTAATTCAAGTTAATTCATTCCTGTTAAGAGGAAAAATATTAACCAAATCTGTTTACTTACACAGAACTTAATTTTTACGCGCTAGACAAAAGATGTTATTTGAAAGGTAGAGAGCAACATAGAGCCAGATAGTTTTGCGTCAAAATATGAGAATTGAAATCTATAAGGACTCTGTTCAATGCCAAGCTTTTGTAGGTTACTGTCCCATTCGTAATACTGTTAAAACTAAATTGGGCAAGACAGTTCGGCACAAACCAAAATTTTATTTCAAAAGATGGTATTTTCTAGATCAAGTGAGAGCTTTTGGAGTGTACACAATTAGAAGCAAGGTCATTTAAGGTCTGCAATGACTTGCGTAGTTTTGTATAAAGTAACTCTTTAACCATAAAATTAGTAGGAATATATAGGGACGGTACGTTCGGTATGGTAGCGGGCGCTGTTCACGAAATCGGCAGAGTTTAAATATCAAAAGTACTGTCACAATGTGAAGCGTATAAATAAGTGAATTAATTAAATATTCTAAATTTTCCTAATATTTTACTTTGTTACAATATTAAGTTTTTAATTGGTGCGACTGTATATGTTCCATTCTTGAAATAACTTTGCATTATTTATAAACGTGGCACAAATAACATTGCTTAAAGATGGATACAGGTGGCAGAATTTAATGTAATACATATTATAATACTTTTTTAAGTAAGGAATTCTTACTAGGATGCTTGAGATCCAGTATTACCGTTACCCATGACTGAGCGAACAGCTTATATCAGGAGTGCGCGCCGTATTAAAGCCCTGGTTCCTTTCCAACCCCTGATCCATACGGAGTTCAGTTTACCTCTTTTACCCTTAAACTATTGAAGCACTCCACGTGAAGGATATTTGCGACATGAACGTGAATATTATGAACTATGTATACATATTTTTATATCAAAGGGCAAACGGGCAGATAGTGCGTGAAAGTAACCCCAACCACCCGTGGACAACTGCCCCGGCTGTAAACATAATAAATATAAAATAACAAACATGTTTTAATATTTTAATTAGGGGTGGCGCCGCGTCTGCAGTCCTTTTTCACTTCGGGTACCAGTACCTCTTTCTCACGTAAGATCGACAACAATGCTGTCATGCCAAATGAAAATATATATTTATACAGTTTAAATTGTATCGGTTAACGTAAAACAATGGTTTGTAAGTTGCCCTCACTTGAAGCTCCGCGCGACTGCGGTCACCGACCCGTGCCCGGACATGTACCCTAGCGGCAAGTGGTTCGCGTGTCCGTGCTGCCTAATTAATATTTAAATAAGGTCGTATCCGCCACTGTTCTTCCTATTGTAATATTTCTGTTTAACAGGATACGAATAAGGAGCATTTGCTCCTTATGTTATTTGTGCGTATTTATTTTTATTTTAAACTTTATTGTTTCACCCATTTAAATTACCATAAAGTTAGATATAGATGTGCAAATGTTCTGCATCTCCAAAGAAACATTTAAACAAATATTGGTACCATTATAGTAGGATAAATTAGAGTCCAATAATGGTCGCAGGTCGTGATGGGTGCGGTTGTAGCGGCCGTGGGCCGTAGGGGGGAGTGCTAGTAAGTGGCGCATTAGACGCCGGAGGTGTGGGAACCAGCCCCGTCACTGCACATAAACTTGAACCGATTTACCAATAGTTTACTCCAATAACTTCATCGTTAAAAAGCATAAGAGAACGGGTATGTCTTAGTAAAATTAAAAGTACAAAAAGGCCCGGTCTGATCGGTGGAACGATAGATTGAAATCTTAGTTCAAACCCTGAATCCAAAGGGCTATCCTCCTGAACGCTTAACACCAACTTTAAAAAAATCTTAACTGAGGTAGCGCGCATATTTTGCATTTACATTCATACGAGTAATGTTAGTGTACTTTGAAAAAAAGAATATGTCATCTATGTATGAGTAAATTAGTGCTGTGGGCTTTACCATGGGTCTTAGAATATATCGACATACAACATATATATTATTTTCCATATTTCCTTCACAACTAAGGTCTGAAATTAAGGGCCATGATGAGTTTAAAAGTGGTTCAGGAATAGTTTTTAAAGTGTTTGCGGTAAAAACGAAAAAACTAATGAATTATGTAATTTATACTTGTTCAGGCATAACGGAAAAGCTGCCCTACTTGAGGGCTACTGGCATAGATGGAATATGGCTGTCACCGATCTACAGCTCTCCCATGTACGACTTTGGCTACGACATCACAGATTACCGCGAAATACAACCCGAGTACGGCACCATGGACGACTTCAATAGACTCTTGGAGACAGCGAAGAACTTGAGTATGTACTCAACTCTATCTATTTCCGTGTAGTTAAAAACATTAACTGATATATTGCCATGATGCCGGTGCCAGATATATGTAGCTTCATTCGATTGATCATTTCAATGATCATATATTGTGGCCGGGGACTTTATGTGACTTCACAAAGTTTTGTAGAACTTTGTAGACTTCAAGGGCAAAAGACAAAAATGTACAAACACTTTGAGCTATGTCTGGCTCCGGTATGGCAGTCTATTTTTGCGCATTTCAATTAAGAATCTGATACGATTACATGACCCTTTTTAGAATGTGTAAAACGTTATCTGTATTTACTGATAATATTTTGTTAAAAATTAAGGCATTCGTGTGATTCTGGACTTCGTACCTAATCATACCGGCAACGAGAGCGAATGGTTTAGCAAATCCATAGCGAATGAGCCAGGCTACGAAGACTGAGAGGGAATAAGTTTAGCATTTATGCATATAATTATGTTAATTGAAAATTGGAAATTGACTGTTCAAGACTAGTGGTAGCTTTGCTCTCGTTTAAATAAAAACTTTATGTACCGCTTCTCTGAATGATGCTAGGTAACGCAGAAGTAAAAGACATACTTCATGGCCCTTATTATTTACAAGCTAATGTCACCATTTTGTTAATTTTTCTAATTAAAATATTTAAAACGTAAAATATGCAGCGGTCTATAATGTATCAGATGATTAATAATAATCCTTTTATGTTTAAAACATTTGTTATTTTTATTTACAACAGATTTAAAACAGTTGTTATTTTTAATTCCAAAATTATATTGTATGTGGCAACACCATAAGGATAAGCAACTATGACGAAGGATTATTTAGTATAGATCTTAACTCGCCGCCGCAACAAGGAAAAATAAAAGTGTAATATCTTGCTATGTCATTCATTTGCAGAAGGCAAAAGTACTGGTGCAACAGTGTCAGTTGTCTACAATCTATCGGTCCTGGACATGAAAAGAGCGTTAGCGTTAATAAAATAAATCGTCTTGGCACATTAAAGTCAGAATTTATGGACGTTCCTCCTCACTTTATTATCGCTATACAATATATTCCGAAAGAATACCCGTGCAAAATGAAACTGCCGAACTATCAGTTTAAGTGCTAAATTTACAGTCAGTGACTATTGGTTTTAGCTGATAAATTAATAATATATCTTATTGAAAAATTAATAAACATTCCTTATGGACAGATGATTTAATATATAAAGTGAGGTTCCTAAACTTTCAGCATTTAGCTGATTCCGGCAGAACCCCTTCTACCCGCAGGGGTCCACCTAGAACATTTGGGAACCAATGCTTAAAATAAACGTTTTATTTCTTACAACAATAAGGCGATGTAAGGGTTAAATATTGATTGTACTATATTTAAGTCTGCGTGGATTCAAGAACGTGTTATCGAATTCCATAATAAATATTTTCGAGCGTGTTCTTGAATTTGAGAATCATCTGAGATTATTGTAATTGAATTTTATTTATAATTTTGCTTAATTATGTATATAACTTAACCAATCTTGTTATTATACTTTAAAAGTAAAATTTAGAAAATGTCTCTGCAAATAAACTTTTTAAGGAGGAGCAAGGATTTTAACAATTTACAAAACTCGTACGTCACACAGCAAATTCGAAGTAAACTACTTTTAAAAATTATAAAGGCATAGAAATGTTAAAAAAAGAAATCACATAGGCATTAGATATTACAAATATTAAGAAATCACATAATAGAATAAATTTTAAGTTAATGTATCTTTTTATTACAAAAAAACAAATCTTGTATATTGAAATATATTAAAAAAAAAATCTCATTTGTTTTTTTCGCAATACTTATCAGCGGAATTTATAATACATGTCGAAATTGATGGAATTATTTGTGCTTCACTTTTTTAAAAAGAAATATCTAGTATTGTTATATCATGTTCAGACTGGAAATTCTCTTGCGCCTAATCGGGTCCCACTGTTTTACGTGCCTTCCGAAACACGGAGGAGGTCGGATATCAAATATAAACCAATGCTAGAATGGGTCACTCATCTATTAACCGGTCGCGGCATCTTAACATAACGATCGACTCAAATGCCGACCACTAATTAGGCCATGACCTCCTCTCTGAGGAAACAAACATATTTTTTTTAAATACAGCCTATTTGAGGACCTCTTCCATTTTTGAAATCGGTTGAAAGTAGATGTATTTTGATCTTTACATAGTATAAAATTGAGTCGCTTCCCATTCTTGAATGCTCGGGTCTTCTAAACTACGCAACGGACTTTAATGCGGTTTTCATATTGATGAAAATTTTATGAAAAGAAAATTCCTCTAAAATCACTCTCTTTATTGAAACAGAGTGATTTAAGAGGAAGAGTTATATGTATACTACATGCGTAATACATTGCACCTATGCCAAGCCATTCCATAATGTAAGTACATATGTATAAAAAAATTACATATATATACAGTTTTATAATAAAGCACACTTTACTCTTATACTCAAACCTTTTTTGATGATCTAGATTTTTTAAATATTATTTCACATTAGTCGCAGATATAATCAGATACATAAATATCAAAAAAAGATTTAGGCAGCCACTTCACTTATGAGCTGGAGTAATTTTTAAGTTTTATGTATCTATGTTGTACTCGTACAATGTAAAAACCATAAATAAAACTATGAGATTCTGATTTCCTGAGTAGTGTAATCCGCCAAACCCTTGATTGAGTTGAATAATAATCCTTCTTTTTCATGGGTCCTTTGCATAATAATTATAATAAATATTATTGATTAGCGCATCCAACAGATGTAGTCTTGCCCGAATTGAAGCTCCTGACTGAATAGCTAATTAACCAATCCCTTATATTTCCCTTTTATAAAACGTGACACTGGCCGAATGTTTTATGAAATAATTATTTTAAATGGCACGTCAGTCAAAAGGTCTAGTACGAACCTCATCTATTGGAAGTATTATTTAAACTATAATGGCAATGTTTGAAGTTAGTTTAAGAAGCTTATATACATATGTATACGTGTTACGTTAGTTATTAAAAAAATTCTCAATATTTATAAATACTTACAGGAAATTATTTTCTAAACTTGAAATAGAAAGTTGTGACTGAACTTTACACGACAGCTAAACACACGACACTAGAACTTATTGAAATCGTAGCATCTTAGAACTACAATAACTTAATATCGAGTGAAGTTACCTTAATAAACATTTTTAGATATCAATCAAACACTTATTGAAGAAAAAAATAATCAATATTGTATTCGAAATCTATTGATTTTTGACGGCAAATATATATTTTTTTTCAGATCATCCTATTCTTGCGGCACATTACGTTGGATACATTATGTGCGCATTTGCTGTGCCATAAAAGGCAGTCACCAAATCGTGCCCGGTCAATTTATTTAGGTGGACGACAGTAACGTTTCATCAAATAAGATTAAACACTGGATTACCTCACGATCTCACACACAAGCTCGTCCATATTATTGGCGCTTAATTGACCTTTTTGATTGAATAAAATCGGTGCATACACAAGCAAGCCATCTTTTTCCTATCTCTACCACGGTTTATTCAAAAAGTACTTTCTCCAGTGGAGTAGGGATAGCATAGAATAAATTCTGTGCAATGTAAACAATATATATCATATTTCAGTTACCATAAGCCATTAATAACGAAAATTTATAATAACGATAACAGTGATAGTAATAATTCTAATGAAATACTGTAATAATCTCAGTAGTAATAAGATAAAATGAAATAATTGTATTATTTGTATTCATGTCCATGAAAATAAAAGCCTTTTGTTAAACTTTATCTAATTTAATTATATTTAACCAATTTCCGTAGAGTTGCATACAGTAAATCATTATTCAAAAGATAAGGTCATAAAGAAGTTTCACTTCTGTACGTGTGTATATAAGTATACGCACATATATATATATATATTTTATTTACAGACCAATGAAGGCGGCTTAAGTGCTAAGAGAAAAATATTGTATTTATTTAAACAATTTTATTCCCTTGAGTGCTTGCTTTTAAGCGAGCGACTTAGATTATAATATAAAATAGAGATTGCTATCTAATCGAAACACGGCCAAAATCTTTATATTTGCCTACAATATTCTTTTTGATTTTAATTCCTTGTATTAAGGCAGATGTCGACAACCTTTTGGCAGACAAGGACCCATCGTTAAAAAATGAGATACAGGCGGACCACATCGTTAAGAAATTAGATGTTGGTAGGCCACACTTGCAAAATTTGGTGTCTACTTATCAATGTTGAAGTTATTATAAGCGATATCAAAAGTGCTGAATTTTAGTACATCACAACAAAAATTTACGCATGAGTAATTCAATTATCATCTATTTATAAGAATTAGATCGCTATTTAGAAAACAGTCGCGGCCCGCGGAACCCGCGTTATCAACTATTGTACTTATATATAACAATAATTTATTTATTGACTATTTATATTTAATCATTACACAATACAATAATAAAATGAAATTAAATGTCAGTACAGTTAAATTGAATTAATTAAATTTGAAAATGGAATATGTCATAAATTATAACTGATCTGAACTGAATGCCATAATGTCATAAAGATGTCAATTTCGGTTGACTTTCAGTGTTAGATAGCCCATTTCTCGAGGAAGGCTATATATAGGCTATTGTAAGCGGGCGAAGTCGCGGCCACAGCTAGTCCATAATATAAGTAGTATCATCCTGTCTTAAGAAATGCTTTATTGATACCGAATAATTGTACTATAATTATAAAACATTACCTGAACGACGTGCATCGACGTCCGCGCGCATAATTTCTTCTATGATCATCATTAAAGGTATCTTAAATTATTTACTATGGCAAGATATTTAGTATTAAAAAAGCCACATTAATACTTAATATTTATTGCATAATTAGAGCCTCAATGGCTTAACGGTATAAGGTATGGACGGAAATCCGCAAGGTACCCGGTTCAAACCCCATACGGGCTGATATCTCACCAATTATTATTTTTTAATACTTTAATTATTATCTTTAACACGTATTTAACGCTAATTTTTATTGGAGAGCCTCCCATGGGTTTTTGCTTTTTTTCAATTAAAATCTGTTTCATTGTTTAATAAAATTTCAACGTGCAAAGATATATTATTTTTCATTATTTTATTTATATTTTGATATTTTATGCATGTATATATTGTTTGCAATATAACATATACATTCAATAACAATCAGTGCAAGAATAACTTCCTAACCTAAACTTTCTTCCTTTTTCAAAAAAAAAAGACTTCAAATTGTCAGTACTGGTCCAAATTCAAATGGAATCACACGGGAAGCGCAATCTTTCAAATAACAAAAGTATAATCAAAATCAGTTCACCCAGTCGAAATTTCTGAGGCAACAAACATAAAAAAAAATACAGTTGAATCTTCCTCCTTTTTTGAAGTCGGTTGACGACCAATATGTCTTATCGTGAGATGAATTATAAATACCCACTCCTAATACAAGCTTTTAATTTAAGCTTAGTAGGAGGGGAAAAGGGAATATTAGACGTACCTAAAAAGTATTCCTAATATTCTTTAAAAAAAAATCAATTTAAAAAAGTAAGCTGAACAGAAGTGGTTTGAGTTAATATTTATGACTCCTTCATATGTAAAGATTAACCCTACAATTTCTAGTGATCAAATAGGATATAAAATCTTATGTGTATGCATCGCTTCCCTTAAGGGTTGATATGTGCGCAACAATAAAGAGAAAAGTGGATTGCAATTTTGACAGATTATATAATAAGAAGGGCCGTGTTTTGTACATCAAAATAATGAATCCTTGATGTGGAACATGATTTCCTTTAATGTTGGCAATTTACCTGATTCTGACGCAAGATTGAAAAGATCACGTCCTGCCGCCTGATTACAGTGCGCACTATAGACAAGAGTAATGGGTCTCGTTAAATTATTTTTATAGTTGAATATCATCTCGTCAGACAACCTTCTTTTGGTCTCTTGGCCTCCTTAATCCTTTTCTTCATCTTTCACCTTATTTTCATCGATTCCCGACACAAATGGAACCAACCAGAAGGCTAGCTGGGGCGTTGTAGGCCTTTGAGAATAACAAACGGTCCTTAAATAAAGATCCTTGAATATCTTACCTTACAAAGAGCCAATTAATTAAATGTATAGAAATTGCCTTTACAATTTATATAGTGTCTTAAAATTTGCCTTTTTCTCTTTGATCAAATCAATAGCAAACACCTTCGCACTTTTACTTATCGTAATTGGTTCTTGTACAGTATTAATTTCTTATTAAAAAAAGTAGGTAAAGATCTCCAAGGTATTCATTAAAAATAAAAGCCAAAGTGGACTTCTTTGTAAACAATATTATTCGTTTACTTGTCTATACTATTAAATAAAGCTTAAGAGCTTGTTCCTTTGTTTGTTTGCTTTAACGCGCTAATCTCAATAACTATTGTTCCGATTTGAGAAATTCCTTCAATGTTAGATAGCCCATTTATCAAGGAAGGCTACAGGCTGTATAACTTCGTGCTGAAATTAAATCTATACTTCTCATGAGAAAAATCGAAATACCTTGCAGTTTTATATTTTGTAAGGATGATAATGTGTATATTTAGGAATATATGTAAAAATAAAAAAACGGAACTGTTTCGATTTTTCTGATGAGTGCCCAATTTTACGCAAACGAAATCGCGGGCACAGCTAGTTTATACATAGGTACAAAAGATTTATCTCGTTAAAAGATCTCCGCCACATATCTTCGCTTGTAGGAAATTGTCGTGCTGGACATAAAAAAAAGATATGCGCATTTATATATTTATTTTATACAAGTAAGTTGTCCTTTGGCTGGTTGCCATCTCTCTATTTTTATCCACATTTACTTCCGATAATTATGTTCACATACAGAAAACCAGTAAACGCAGCTGCTCAGACAACCGATGATAATTTAATGTCTAGTGAATTACTCGACTGCCAATTATAAGTCATTGCTACTGTGATGTAATTGTCCTTAGTTCCTTACAAGAAGGAATTAACTACTCATTCGCTAGTGATGTGCAGATTCGTAAAATTACAAAATATGTTTACTTTTTTTTACATAACAAGGGGAAAACGAGCTGACGTTTCACTCGAGCGATAATCGATGCCCATGGACATCTGCAACACCAGAGGGCTCACAGAGGCTTTACCGGCCTTTGAGGAATGAGTGTCATCTTTTCTTGAAGGGCCCTAAGTCGTATCGGTTCGGAAATACCGAAGCTGGTAATTGATTCCACGGCGGAATTGTACATGGTAAGAAGTTTCTTGAGCATTGCACGGTTGAGGATTCCAGGATATCAAGGTGATGAGAGTGAAATTTCAAGTTCTGTCGGGGTATCCTGTTGTGGAATACAGCTGCCGGCATTAGTTCGAATAATTCCTTGGAACACTTCACGTGACACATGCAGTAAAAGATGCAGAGTGAAGCCACATCTTTTCGCATAGCCAAAGGATCGAGCCGAACGGAAGGCTGGGTTGCCGATGGTTCCATTCGATTACATTTTTGAAGAAAAGCCAAACACTTCCTATCTTTCTGCTTAAATTATTATAAGATTTTTCTCCCCCATTTTGAAATTTGATTGATATTATCTTTTTCGAGGTAAACTTTCTACTACATATTTGTAATTAAGATTGTTTTTAACATCCATTTCTATTTAAGCCAATATTACACATCACAAGCGTACGTGATTATAACCGATAATAGCTTGTCTTGATTCATGATTTGTAAATATGTGCTTTATTTAAACGATGCTCGTTATTTTCTTTTGATCACAAGTTACACATTGCATTTCAACAATATCCGTTAGCCACAACAAATTGCGATAACATAAGTTGATTATCGACGCCCTGTTTAATAGCATTTAATATTCATACCATTCGATCATGTTTACGTACATATTTACACATTTCTAGCTGAATCTCTATAAAAATATACCAATGTTTTCCAAGATTTGCCACTTACAATTCTGTTGATTTTTTCAATATAAAGCTAATGTTGAGAAAAGGTCTCTCTTAATGTTATCCCTTTTATTACGAGCAAATAAGACTCAAAATATTCATTCATATTCGCGTTCATGTTTTCACATCACTACCGTACGTGCAGACAAGCGATGAGAACTTGTGGGAATGTGTTGATCCATGATTTATAAATATGTATTTTAACATGCTCACATTTATGCCATTTATGTCAACGTGTATTCTTTTGTAATTTAATTTTCGTTTACTAATTAAACATCGAAGGTTTCCGTTCGTGATTTTATGTAATTGGAAATATTGCGGTTTAATGAAATTTTGTTATCGATGCGTGAAATGTTAATAAGTATTTTAATTAATATCCAAATAATAGCATATGATCGGTTTTCGTAATTGGTCATTATAATGACGTTTATTTCGGTTATCAAATTTACGCAATCTGTCTGTCGTGGACTTCAGCCAAGTAGCTCCTAACCATAAAGAGTTTATATATGACTAACCATCCCGTAGAATGCTGTGAATTAACATACAACGAGTGCCATTTCACCTCAGCATCTCATTAAGGACAAACCTACTTAAACGTTACATATAAGGTTAGATGGATCAACATAAACTGGTAGCGATTACTGTCTACAATGATGGCAGTTATAAATTTTGAGGCATGTGTACAGATCTAAATATTGTGCTTTTGTATGTATGGTTCGGTAGAAATTATGTGTGATGAACGGCTCTGAGTCACGCATCTGTTTTACGGATCCTGTGACGTATGTATTTTCATTGAACAAGTAATACTTAGAATCCATCTGGATGCTATTAATTATTAGGATCGATCCGTTTGCAATCACTTAACCGCTTACCGATATCCTATATTATACCAATAATCTTCGCATAACAGATAATAAAGAAAGTGACGTTACGTATAAGGCTAGATGGATCAACATAAGCTGGTAACAATTACAGTCCACAATGACGGCAATTATAAACTATGAAGTGAGTGTGACGACAAACACGATTACTGATCTAAACATTGTGATTTTGTATGGTTAGCTTCATATATATGTGAGGACCAGATTTGAATAGAGTCACGCCTCTATTATTACGGATCGTGTGATGCAAATATTTTCAGTGAATAACTAATATACATACAATTGTGTGCTATTAATTATTATGGTTTGATCCAATTGCAGTTAATATTCCGCGAAAAGTAGCTGTTATAGCAATAATCTCCTGATGATAAGTGATGAATGTAATGAAGAAAGTTACATCAATATTTCCGGAAAGCAGAGAACTACATCCAGTAATAGATGATGAAGAAAGTTAGATCAGCGTCCGTATTTCCGAACGGATACGACTTAGGGACCTTCAAGAAAAGAGCATACTCATTTCTCAAAGGTCGGCAACGCATCTGGGTATTCTATCTACTATATTTTTTTCACTAAGAGAACTGAGAGCTACGCGGGCAATTTCAAATTATTATATGCGTTAATTAACCTCTTCTTCCTCCTTATTATCCTAGTCAAGTACCAAGGTCGGCTTGGACTGCAGAGGATGTGACTAATATCACAACGTGACATTGATCAGGATCCAATGTTTGACGTCCTAAACACGGAGGAGGTCGGATATAAAATATAAAACAGTGTTAGAATGGGTCACCCGTCTGTCACCCGGTCGCAGCAAGAGCTACTAAACCAGTGATCGACTCAATGAATAGTCCACGATCTCCTCAACGTATATGCGTCAATTAATTCTAAGAAAATATTGTAATCTTTATTTAAGTATATTTATTTAAAGCAGATGAAGTGTATTTGACTTTGAAAAAAAAAACTTACTTAGTTGTTATAAGATAACAAAACGACGAGCAAAAAGCATTTGACTATCGACCTGGACAGCGGACATGCGTGGGCGCATTGTATGCTTAGTATTCTGTATGAATTTTATGATTTAAAGAATAATTTGAAAAAAGTTTTGAACAAATTTAGATTTTGAGACATTTTTTACGTCATAGAGCGACGTTATTGGAAAACATGAAATGCAAAGAGCTGTAGGGATGTTTTAAGCGAAAGGAAGTCAATCACAAGTATCTCGGTGTTTTGGTGTTAACGGAAGCGTTATTTGCCGTCTTCATCAACGTTACATCCATATCATCCTTCTGAGCATCACAGCGGTCTTTTTTTTAATTTCATTAAATAAAATTATCAGGTCACATAGTTGATCTAGATGGCGTACTACCTGTCCTTTTGTTCTTAAATATATAAAGTTTTATATACCTAATAGTATTAGTATATAAACTTAGAATATAAAAATATATATAAACTTGGAAAGTTTTTTATAATCTTGGTACTTTGGACGTAAATATAAAACGTCGATACATCTTAAAATACAACGGCGAGTTTCGCGCGGTTTGTCCAGTGCTCTGGAGTCCTATGATGAATTCTGTATAACGGACTACCAATGTGCCATTAGAAGTCCTTTATAAAGACACACTAATGCCAAAAAAAATCATCGAAAAAAAACACTTGAAGGATTTCAATATAAAGGACTGCCAATAATACATTAGCAGTCCTTCATATTGTAAACATTTTTATAAAATTTCCTTATCTTACTGTGTTTTTAATATTTATTCGTTTCGACATATTTAGCTATTACTTACGTGATTGGTGAATACGAGGACTTTATGGATTACATTATTTAATAACCTACTCCGGTTTTAAAGAAATAAAAACACAATAATTAACAAAAATAAGAACTTTATTTTGTTTTCGGGAGAAGACTGGAATAAACCCAAACAGAAACTTTCGTTTGGTAAACGTCAACACTTCAAGAACAGTGTAGTATATATGTACGTATGAAGCTATTCGAACCAAATAGTCTCCTCAGGTTCTAGACTATTTATCTGTTGTTACCAGTTTGTAAGGGAATTAAGATAAAGTCTAATTGAATTGTTTGCACACGAAACCTTGAATTGAGTCAGTCAGTACCCAAATCGGCACTTAATATTTTTAAAAGTCAATATTGTTTTCTCATATTAATTATTTATTTAACACGATGAATCAAATTTTCGAATCGAGTACGTTGACTTTAGTGCCGTACACAGTCAATCCTTGCCAGTATGACGTGTGTTTTGTCTTTGCCTTTAATGAAATAATAAATCTGTGCATATATTCATGTTTTACAATATACTTATCAGAAAAATGTATATATTATCGAATAAATGTCAAAAAAAAACTAAACTGTTTAGATTTTTCTGATAACATTAAATTCATATATAAATCCTCGTCTTTCTTCTTTATATATTACTGTCAATGTTTTTATTTTTTTCGCTAAACCGCTTATTTTTGTGCCAGTATTATATATGTATAAATAACATAAAATCTACTAGATGGTATGTATTTAATTTTTTTTTAATATAAGGCCGGAGCCAGACATAGCTACATTTTACTTTTATACAGGAGAGCTTATCAAAGATAATGAACTTTTTTTGTTTAATATCTTGTTTTAATTTATATCAAACATACAAATGTATTTTCAAGCTACATTAAATGTTTTATGACTTTTTTAAATAAACAGAATTCTAGAGAGAGAGAGATGAAAGTTATTTGTACAAAAGTCAAAAGAACCTTTTGTAGTTTTCATTATGTACCTTAAAATGAGAAGTTAAAAACTGTATTGTTTTGAGTATAGGTATAATATGGAGAATTATGATTTCATTTTTGCAATAAAACGTTTTTGATTTCTTTTACTAACGATGGTTTTGAATTTAAGGAGGATATGTCGATACCCCCCACGTAAGTTGTTGTAACCCCAAATTTCCAGCTTTGCAGCTTTATTCAACAAAATTGTAATATAACAGTCACTTTTTAATATACCTCTCTCATTATGGTGTAGTGATCGGTTATACTCACGAGGTCATATCTGTTGTTAGACAGTCGTAACAAGAGAATATATTAAAATTGATAAATTTGTGTTTAAATTACGCATTACATACAACAGTTAAAACAAAACAGTTTTCATTCATTTGATATCCCTATAAATACGATAAAGGTCAAATCTGTCAGGTTTTTGTTTCAATGCTGACCTTACTATTATAGAAACAATATTTAATACGAATTTTAATTTATTTCTGGTTTTTTTAATTAATTTCGTGGCCACGAGTAGGAGTCCTTAAGATCCCATATATAAACATTGATTTCACTATTTTAACACAAAGATATGTTTTGACTTTCAGTTCAATTATTTCAAACATAAGAACTCTTTAAGATAAAACATACATATTTTATTTCGTTAGAACCTGAATATATTTTATACTTTTGTATTGAAACCTAATATTTAAACTTTCCTTTCTAAGTCATTATTTTGCAGGATTTTTATATGGAACAAGTGTAAAGTCTGTTCGTCTGAGGATTGAAGACTACCGATGCCACATATTTAACATACTCCTGACTTCATACGTCGCAACCTAAACCAGCCAACCGAAAAGGATTTCCATAAATGAGTATATTTGCCGATTTGAATAATTCACTTTCTAGTACTTTTCGACCGACTTGAAAAAAGGAGGGACGTTCTTAATTCGACTGTATTTTTTTTAAGTTTGTTACCTCAGAATTTTCGACTGGTTGTACCGATTTTGATGATACTTTTTTTATTTGAAAACTGGTGCGTTTCGTGTTGTCCTATTTCAATTTTTTTCCAGTTCTGACAATTTGAAATCGTTTTTTTGTAATTTTTAATTATCATAAGAATTACTTTACTCTGTTCCATACACTATTTTCTTTAAAAATACATCGAAAATCGCTGTAAAGACTTTGATTTTTACAGCGATTTTCGAATAGAAGAAAATGATGCTTCGACTGGATTTATTGATATTATGTATGTATGGCTTAGCTACTTGTGGGGCGACGTAAAAAGATCCTTTAAGATTTAATAAGTAGTTAACAAGATTATTAAGGAAACCTAGATAAAAGAAGCCAAAAGAAAAGTCATCTGTCAAGTCCAATTATGAATCTAAATCTAACAGGGATGTTAAACTCAAGATCGATTGAGATAAAGTCTCAATAGCTCAATGATAAACTGAAATACGCAATTTTCCCGATTCAAACCCAAAAGGCGCTGGGGTATTGACGCACCCACTTCTAACACAAGCTTTTAATTTGAGCTCAAATTAAAAGCTCTATATTAGACATACTTTAAAACTTCTTTTTATTAAAAACCCTTCTCGAATCAACTTGATCCATGAGAAAAGGCCGAAAAAGAAAAGGCCTGAGGGCCGAAAATTTTATATATTTTTACTTACTATTACGTTCGAAACCGAACGTCAAATGAATCAGAATAACGTATTGAATCCTAGACATAACGTAAATGGAAAGCACGAACCTTTATGTGAAGTTCTATTTCGAACGCAAAATTAAGTAAAACTATCGACAATGTTCGTGCTAGGCCCTCGAAAAATACTCCGTTTGAAACCCGGCACAGACATTAAGTTGTCTACCTTAGGAACAGACGTCCGTGTGTCATATAGTCCTGTATATATTTATTTATTATTATAATATATAACATTATTTAAAATTTGCGATGTAAAATCTAATTTCACGAGGATTGCAATGCGGACTGCACTGAGAAGAGCTTGCAACAAATTCAGTCGGGTAAAGTTTTTATCATAACCGCAACAATTTAGTTACGGTTAGAGCAATTTACTCCCAGGTTTTTTTATCATGCAAATAATCCTTTACATTATAATAAGATTTTTGAACGGGCATACCTTTAATAAAGGTTTTAAATATATTAAAGAACTTCTCTCGAATATCACATGGAAGTTTATTATAAAAGTGGATACCGTTACACATAAAATGTTACACACATAGTTTTTAATCAACGCTATTTTGATTATTTTGGTAATATTTCAGCGAACGATCGGAATTCTCGTTGTCCACTAAGTGGGACAGTCCACTGCTGGAAGTGGGTTTTCTCCATTAACTGACGGTTTACAATTAATGAATTAAATGCTTAATATCGAATGTTAACAAGCCCCCCCCCCCCGTGCAAGTTACTATCAGTCTGCTTGCTGCGATTGGTCTATAAAAAATGCGTTTAGTTTAGTTTTTCTTCATTAAACTTTAAATATAGTATTGCAAATTAATGCCAAAATATGTTAATCTAATTCTTGTTTCTTGTTTAATTGTTATTCGTTTAAAAATAAAACTGAGTATTTTACATACACCCTTTTTTATGTTCCGCTAATTCTGCCGGGGTGTGTACTTACATACTTATGTAATGTACCTTAGGGTTTAATTAGAAGTTTGAAAGTAATAAAAACACTTGTATTAATTAAGACATTAATTTAAATACAGCTGTCGGAAGTTTCTAAGCGACATTCCTCTTATGTATGTATGTATTTATGAATACATTAAAGAGCTTACTAAGTTTGTCCGCCCGTGTCCATAATTTCTTTCTATATTAATGGATGTACTTGAGGAGGTCGTGGTTCAGCTTTATATACCACTATAGACTTACTAAGGTATATTATAATAAGTATTTCATTTCAGGAAATGAATTTTGTGTTTATAGCTGAAATAAAATAAGCGTTATTAGTAGTTCCTGAGATTAGCGCTATCAAGTAAACAAGCAAACAAACTCTTCAGCTTTATTAGGGTTCCGTAGTGCCCTTATAATTTCGCTCTGTCCGTCCGTCCGTCAGTCCGCCTGTCTGCCCGTGAGGTGGTCTTCCTAGCATTTCCAAACTATTTGTGACATAAATACTTGAAATTTTCCATGTTGATAGAGCAGGCTAAAAGCTCATTAAGAAAATTATTCTGAACGAAATCGGACAACAACTTTTGAAGTTATTTGATAAATACGTTAATAGCGTATCAGATACGGAACCCTTCTATGCTTGTATTGACATGCTCTTGGCCATTTGTACGTATCAGTATAGAGTATAGACAAGCTATACACTTTAATCTGTCAAATGATATTACATTGATTGGAGAAAGAAAATATTTTGCAGAAATTTTGGGGATTTACTAGAGGAGACATGACTCGTATATACCTTTTCGTAGAGCAAATTGAATTATTTTGCTCACTCCCATAACTATTGTATTACACTATCCCGCTCTCACATTATTTCTTTCCATTAGGTTTTCTGTTAGAGATTGCTAATAGCAATAAGACCGCCTTTGCTCTACAATTGTTTTTTTCTTAATTATTTTAAATGAAATATGAGTATATTTGCACACAAAAGACAAAAGTAATAACAGAGTTGTTATTACATTTGTCTTTTATGTGCAATTAAGTATCTGTTTATCTCTGTCTGTCCGACCGTCCGTCCGTCTGTCTATCTGTCTATCTCCATAAAGGAGCATACTTACTCTTTAAAACCGGAAACGCATCTGAAAGCGTTCTGGTAGCGTAGGTCTCAACTCATAGTTATTCATGCCGTAAGTACTTACTTAATAGGTAAAACAAAATATTTTGGGTAAAAAAACCAGGATCTGCTTAAATTGCAGAAGATGTGGCTGTAAGTTGAGCTGAGGTAACCGACTGACGTCTGACGTCATACCCGGAACCTGTACGGGCTCCGAGTATGATCTCTACAATCTCGCAACTAATATCATTCAGTGAAATTAGCCCACTGTTTACGTACCTTTCAAAACATGCACAATGCGATTTGAAAAACAGTGTTAAAATTGATCACCCATCTGTAACCCGGCCGCGCTAAGAACTGCTTAACCTAGCAATCGACTTCAGTGCCGGACTTTAAGCAAACGGATGTTGATAAAATAAACCATTTGTCGTATAAAAAGTATTGATGCATTCGTAACAGCTTTACGATTGGCTATAAGGGGAAATGGATATATCAGTGTAAAAGAATTTACATTAAAAAAAAATTTGGATTAAATAATTCATCCAAGCTATTACCATAAGGCGTTGACGGCAATGAGGACTATCAGCTGCTGTCAAAGCAGGCACGCAAACCTCATACGAGCTAAATGCGTTTTATCAATTTCGTTTTATTCTCTCCCTATATTTCTAACCTTCATGCAAATGGCGTCATAAGTTTTTTTAATTGCGATATGCGTTACAATAAAAGTTCCAACAGCTCAATGGAAAATGGCCAGGATAACCAGAGGGCCTAGCACGAACATTCACGACAGTTTTACTTATTTTTACGCTCGACACGAAACGTCAAATGATGGTTTGTGCTCCCATTTACACGTTTTAAATGGCCGTAACGCTGAGGATTCGATACGTGCGAGTTCTAATTTATGCTAGCAATACTTAGCTACTAAGTTGTTTAAAACGGTAGCATTAATGTTTCATTTGATGTTCGGTTTTGAACGTAAAAGTAAGTAAAACTATCGAGAATGCTCGTGTTAGGCCCTCAGCATTGTACGCAATTCAATCCCTGACCAGAGGCGTCATAAGTCAAAAGCAAAAGGGCAGACTAAAAGTGTTAAAGACAGATCTAGACACGAGAAACCCTCATTAACGTAGCTTTAAGTGGAATATATTACCGCCAGATGACAATATTTAAAAATATATATGTATACTATAAAATTGACGTCACAAATATAAAGATATATGTATAAAGTACAAATAAATTTTATATCCTAAATTTTCATATACCCTTAAAACTTCATTAAGTAACACGAGTTTGTGACTATAAATACTTTTATGCAAATAAACTTAATATTCTAAATGTTTTTATATCCTCAAAAACTTTATTAAGTAACGCAAATAAACTAAATATTGTAGACGTTCTTATATCCCTAAAAACTTTATTAAGTAACGCAAATAAACTTAATATTCTAAATGTTCTTATATTCCTTAAAAAAAAAGAATACTAAGAAATGCTTTTATATAAAGAAAAACAGCAGAAAACTTTTAACCCACTCGAATTGTGTACACACCGCAAAGAGATGCGCGAAAGTTGCGAGAGTGTAGAGATGTCTTTTGGATAAATTTCGAGGTACCCTCGAAAGAAGTTCGGCGAAAGTTTCTCAATTGTTGATTATAACAAAATTCTATATGGCGAGAGTACAGGAGACGATGACAAAGTGTATACTCGACCAAGAAATCGGTTTGCCACGCTAAGGTCCAATATCGTTTGCACGTCAATTAGTCATAGAGCTTATTCTTGCTTGTTATGCATTACGTTAATTTTTAACAATATCCAGTAGCAAAATGTTCTTTAACTATGAGCTGACATCTAAAATGGTAAAGCACTTTCTTGGTCGACTATACATTTTTGCCCTTGAAGTCTACAAAGTTCTACAAAATTTTGTGAAGTTACACAAATTCTCACCACACTACATGATCATTGAAATGATCATTCAGATATAGATTCATCTGGCTCCGGCATTAGTGTATAAAAATCTTAAAATTTTTACTCATCGTCTCTGAGACTGTTAGAAGTTTCTGTTGCGTTTGCATACGAGTAAAGTTTCTTATTCGGTTTTGTTGGTAGATTGGTGAAGTTAAGGTGGGATATAGGGGTTTCAAATGTCAAAGGTTTTGCTAAAGACCATAAATGTATAGTCAACCAAATTACAATTTACAATGTAGTCATATGCAAATAATTTTATTTCGACGTTACAAAAAGACTGTTCAATTGTATTTACTTGTACAGATTTATAAAATGCTATACAAATGTGATAAGTGGAGAGTCGGAAGGCGTCCGGGAGGAGTGATAATATTTCCCGGCGGGATCAATTGAAAAATGCGGGACCGGATACAGTGTCCAGCGAGAGGATTTTCTGTTTACAGTTTAGGGACTCGCCCGGAAGTTGCTTGTTTAATTAATACAGTAATATGTAGTTAGTCAAAAACTGTGTTCCCGTCTTTTGGCAACTAAGACAGGGACTACAAGAAGAAAAGGAAAAATCACAGAGTCACTTGTTGTTTGATAGCTGCTAAAAATAGTACTAAAAGTGTTAGCTATTGCTTTCGAATTAAATGTGTATCCTTTAAAGTATTTGAATACATTTTTGGACTAAAGTAGGCCTTCTTGGCGGTTCACTTGCGTGATCCCTAGATTGATTCTATTCTAAAGTTGTTAAAGCTGTGAAGAGTCAACTCTCGAAGTTCTACATCGAGGAATCGAATCTACAATAGGAGCAGAAGGCTATTTCACTGCCAACTGCGCCAAGGGGCCAGTTAACTACGAGAAGCGGTAGCCGTCGACTTGAGATATGACTTAACGTTTATTTTATCTCTAAAATAAAGTTGTGCTAGCAAGCACGTAGCTTCAACTGTGAATCTGTCGACAACAAACAGACAAATTGTCCACTTAGAGAGATCTTTATACAGCTCTTGATGAAAAATGCGGGTTATATGGGACAAAAAATTTAAATATATGTTGCTACGTATATAACGTTTTGATAAATTTTCCATAAAAATATAATAATGTGATCCTATATACCAGATTTAACTTGTAATTTAAAATTGTTTAATTTCTCCTGTGTTCTTAAAATAGTGCATGTGAGGTTCACATTTTTTTTTAATGTTACAATTGGATAAGTTATATTTTTATGTTATTAGTTTAAGCATTGTTTCATGCTCGAGGAGGCCGTGGCTTAATGAGAGATGATGGATGACCCATTCTATTCTGGTTTATATTTTATATACGACCTTCTCCGTGAAAAAACTGCTTTTTTTAATTTTTAAATAATCTTTTAACTTTTCTCTTATTTCTTTTCTTTTAAACAGTTCCGGAAATAAGGGGAATAAAACAAAACAAATAGATTTTATATCCGTCCAGCGGGTTTCGAGATTTAGCAAGACCAACGAACAACTTGATTGATTGATGAATTGTCTATACTATAAAAACTAAAGAGTTTGTTTGTTTGCTTGAACGCTCTAATCTCAGGAACTAATGGTCCGATGTGAAAAATTATTTCTGTGTTAGATTTATCGAGGAAGGCTATAGGCTGAACAGTAGTACGGGAAAAATCTGAAGTACCGCTGTTGCCGCGAAATTCAAAAATCTTGTTTAATGAATATTTAAATTAACACTTATATCTTATCTGTACAAAGTATAAAACGAGAACTTTAGCTAGGAATACTTAAATGTGTAACTTGTCAATAACGGCACTACGCCATCTTCGAATCGGAGATTTGTTAATCGCTTTCCTTTGACAAGAATGTCTTGTTTTTCCCGCTTAGGTACGATTTTAAGAAATATTTCTTTTAAAGTAACGTTGAATACTTTTGGGGATAATCGGTCGTCTTGTTTGATCCCCTTTTCGATACAGAAAGATGGTCCTAGTTTTATGAGTTTTATTGACGACGAATTATTAAGTACATTTAATTAGGGTAATTTCATCTTTAAGAACTGTTAACACAGTCTGCTGAATCTGATTAGTGATGATTTTTGACAATTGACAAGTCATTCCTATACATGTATCATAAACTGCGGTAGTCTATGACCTATGTTTGTTGCTGAAATAAAAATTGATCGTAAAAGTGGAAAGTAAAGTGGATTTTTCATCGAACAGGTTTTTCTTATGGTACATTACGCAGCGTCTTCAATAATAACAATAAAATTTCAGTATGATATGATGAAATGAAAAACATAAGTTGAAATATAAGATGATCGTAAAAGTGGAAAGTACAGTGGATTTCTCATCGAACAGGTTTTTCTTATGGTACATTGTCATATTAAATACATACTATAGATAGTTGAAATTCGGCTACAAATCTTTAGATATCCGTATTACTTATTTAAAACTATATTAAAAAAATTTAATCCTTTGTACCATAAACTATCTCTTTGTCAAATTTCAAGTTAGTAGCAAAAATTGTAGGACTTTCACACAAACTTCTGAGAACCCTTAAATGTGCCCTAAGTAGTATCCTTAATCCGCCCTTGTCGCAAAATCCGTTCTAAGCGAATATCTACTAGCTACCTCTCTGTCAAATTTGAATTTTGTAGCAAATGATTGGGCCGAAAGCTACACCACCGAATCCGCCACCAAAGCACAGCACTACACTGACTTTCCGATGTGCCTCAACGCACGTTTTCGCTTCGACACCGAATCATCATCAGGAGTTAGACTCTACAAAGGTTATTCGTAAAGTGATTAAATCACTTTACGAATCATTGTACGTGTAGCTTTCGGGTAGCAGCTTTACACCGATTTTCCCTCGTATTCATTCGCGGATTAAAGCAAAGTAGTTTAGTTTCTCATGCATAAAAATAATTTATTTAAAAGAAATAGATTGTCATTAACAAAACAGCCGCGGGACACTCGTTGCCGACGGCTGTTCTATATCGTGTAGTGAATTTCAAATAAAAATTTATTCGTTCAATCTTTCATTTGCTTACATTCACAAGTGTTTAAATTATATATTAAAAAATAACATGACGTTTTATAGTATTCAAAGTCGCTACCCGAACGGTTGGGGCAAATTTAATATGAAGCCAAAGAACGGTCAACCTTAGCGCATTATATTTATATATTAGTATAAATTATACTCTAATGCTTAACTGAAATTTGTACAAAATGACTCAAATATTACCAAGTATAGCCATCTTGATATTTATTGTTTTCTGAAGACCTTTTTACTTCTTTTTGCTTAAGTATTGCCCGGCAATTTTTTATACCAAAAAGAAAACAATATTTTTGATTGTTTATAGGAAATTAAAGATATATTATAATTCAACTTAAAAGTTATTATCCTTTGTGAATTTTTAAAGATAAAGAAAAACAAAACTATCCTCTCGACAAAGACGTTCATGTCTTTAATTAAGGTTTAAAATTAAAAAAAAATACAATTGACAATGTTTAGAAATTTTGTCAGATTAAAATTTTGTCATGCAATTCACCAGTAAGCGTAAAATCAAGTGCTTAGAATTAAATTTTCAAAATAAAAAATGACTCCAATTTAATTGCTCAATACTTTTGTTTAGTTTTTCGCATTATTGGTTCATAGACAATTTTTAATAAGCGCTTAAGCCTCTTTACGCACGCTTGACTTGGGAAGTAAGCTGATGAATGCATTACGAGAGCGTTACGAAAAGTGTGATCGAGCGAGATGATTTAATGTCATTCTTGAACAATTTTATAAATCAATATTTTGTTCAGTACATTAAATATTTTACGTTTAAAGTAAATAAAATTGGAAATTCATTTTAATGTTCAATTATACATTATATATACATCTATGAACATAATACAGATGGAGTTAGAGATTTACTTCGGTCGTGATCGTAAGTTACGTCCATACTCGTTTTTTTTCTTGTAGGCGTTTATAAACAATAACCTTTTTGGCTATATATGAATATGGGGCAGTTTTGAAGAGATTAGTGACCTCAAAAACAAAATAGTAAAAAAACTAGTAACTTGCATCGCATCTGCGTTACCGTCACTACCGTAAATCGCAATTGGGTTGCCGGCCTTTGAGAAATGAATATTACAGCCATTGAAATTTAGCAGAACTTCAAATAATTACTAAAACGTTTGAAGGAATCCTCATAATTTCACTCAGCTTGTCCGTTTCTCTGTCTGTTTGTCCGCCTACAAGTTAGTCCTTTCCCCTTTCCAAACTATTAGATATAGAGACTTAATATTTTCCATGTTGATGGTAAAGACTTATTAGGGAAATTATTTTGTGCAAAATTGGACAACTTTTGAAGCTATTAAACAAAAATACCTTTATTTCGTATCAGATACGAGGCCCGGGATATATGGATATATAAGCGTGTCTTGACACGCTCATGGTCACTTTTATACTTTCCCTGTTAGCGCTAGTCACATATTTTTCCACGTGTTACTTCTTTTTGGTGCAATGCAGTTTATATATAAATTACGAAGTTAATGATCATTAGCTATTTAAATTTGCAAATGTTTGTTAATACCTATTTAAACTTCTTTATTCACACTTTAGTTTTGATTACACTCGCCTTATTTTAATGCCACTCACTTAAGATGTTGTATCCAACACTTACTATTTAGTGTTCAACTTTAAATATCCCTAAATGACAATTGTGACTAATGCGTACTATTTTGAAGTTGTTTCTAATAAAAAATGGAAATATGTATTGAAAATTAAATTGAGTACATTTTTATTGTTATGTCTGTATTTGTAACTAGCTGTGCCCGCGACTTTGTCCGCTTAATATTAGGTAAAAAAATAGATTCAATTTTAGCGTGATAAAATATGGCCTTCCTCGAGAAATGCCTTATCTAACACTGAAAGAATTTTTCAAATCGGATCAGAAGTTCCCGAGATAAGCGAGTTCAAGAACAAACAAACAAATTCGTCAGCTTTATATATTAGTATAGATATAATAATTTTAATACATATTTTTTTAATTAGTGACTTTCACTTTTTTTTTATGTTACAAGGGGGCAGACGGCAGACAGACAGACAGCCGGCAGTAGACACCGCAGTGCCTACCAACGCCCATGGACATCTGCACGACCAGAAGGCCAGCAGATGCGCTGCCGGCCCTTAATGATGAGTTTAGGCCACCGGGCGGACGTCTACTAACTACTTCTTAGTCAAATTTCAAGTTTGTAGCAAAAAACTAAGTACTTTGATGTAAACTTGCATTAGGCCTTAGTCTTCCCTAATCTAGCCCTATGGAATAATCAGTTGTTAGCGGGCGTCTACGAACTACTTCTCAGTGAAATTTCAAGTTTGTAGTAAAAACCAAATACTTTGATGTAAACTTGCATAAGGCCTTAGTCTTTCCTAATCTGGCCCTATGGAATAATCAGCTGTTAGCGGGCGTCTACTAACTACTTCTCAGTGAATTATCAAGTTTGTAGAAAAAAATTAAGTACTTTGATGTTAACTTACATAAGCCATTACTCTTCCTTATAGCGAAAAATCCGTTCTTAGCGGACAACTACTAACTCTAAACTATCTTCTTACAAAATTTCGTCTTTCATAAGTTAATATTAAAATATATATAATAAAAACAATGAGTGCCGTGTATAAAGGTTTTATACGCGATTGAAGTAATGCTTCTTTATGACTGTATATACATATTTCAAGTATAGCTTATACGCTCTGCTACTGAAAGGCGGTTTATACAAAATTTTTGAACTTGCTCGCTCGAAATTAAAAAGTGGCAAATTGTTATGGCCGGTCTGGAAATTTATTATATCAAGTAACAGCCAAGCCGAAAGAAAATTTTTCATTGACTGTATACATACAGCCTTCAAAATTTTAAATTAATATGGACGAAATTAAGGCACACATAAAAATTGTATAGAAACCATGTAATTCCTTTTTAATTAACTAGAACGGGATAACACTAGGCAGAAGAATAAGTCTTCTTCTTCCTAGCGTTATCCTGGTGAAGTGCCAGGGACCGCTTAGATTGCAGAGAATGTGGCTGTGGCGAGTTAAGATGACCAACTGCCGACTGGCGTCATGCTCTGAAATCCCACGATCTCTACAAACTCACGACTAATATCACGCAGTGACATTAATCGGGTCCCACTGTTTTACGTGCCTTCCGAAACACGGAGGAGGTCGGATAGGGAATGGGAATGGGAATGGGAATGGGAATGGGAATGGGAATGGGAATGGGAATGGGAATGGGAATGGGAACGGGAATGGGAATGGGAAGGGGAACGGGAACGGAAACGGAAATGATATTATAAGATCGTAGAATGTGGTAAACAGTAAGTAACCCAACGTTCTGTCAGGACAGCGTTTGCCGGGTCCGCTAGTTTACTAATAAATATAGGTTTACTTTACCGAGTGATGGTCTGGCGTTGGCTTGTTTCGTGGAATATCTTCTAGCTACGATGGAATTTGTTCCGACTGTTGCTGGTTTCCCGTTGAATGTCAGAGGAATCTGAGAGTCTTTTTCACTTGGTAATAGCGACAAATCTTCCCTTTCATCTGAATCGAAAACGTATATGTTTTTCTGTATTTTACAACGTTCAATCGAGCAGACGGTAACTAACTACCAACGCCCATGGACACGTGCTCCGCCAGAAGGAACGCAAAAGGGGAACCTAAGCTTGGATTGAACCTGTATTGTAGTTACTATGACTCCAACATAATAAGTGCAGATTGTAGCTTAAAGACATAAAACTAGACTTAAGTTGTAAAACAAACATTATTAAGTACATAATAGGGTAATTAACCAATAACTCTACTTAAGCATGTGTGTGTGTGCGCGCGCGTGTGTAGTGTTTGTGTGTGGTAGTGCGAGTGTGCATGCGTGCGTGCGTGTGGATGTGTGTGTGTTTGTGAAACGTATTAACGAAATGTTTGAACGATACAATAAAACACAAAACTTACCCATCATTAAAACCTTTTGAATACGTTTTAAAGACACACTTAGCTCCGACAAACTAGCTATAGCTAGTGGTAAAATGAACGTCAGATTCATCTGCACTATACCGAGATATACTTTAATGGGATAAATCTGAAAACAATGCCATAGCATTACATTAATTTGCAAAAGAAGAAAAGCCCATACCTATTACAGACATCATATCTGACGCATATCAAAACCGATAATCGGATTAAAAGACTATATGAGTCAATTTGTTTCACGTTAAATCAATCTTAGCTGTTATTAGAATTATCATATAAACTAATAGTAGGCTTAGAATACGACTCAGGAAACTTAAAAAAAAGAGTTTACTCACATCTCAAAGGCCGGCAACGCATCTGCGAGCCCTCTGGTGTTACAGTTGTACATGGGAGTCGGTAGTCACTTACCTTATCCGTCTGCTCGTTTGACCCTTGTTTTATTAAATTAAAAAAAAAAACAGAAGGTCCCTAAATCGCATCGCTGGGAACTGTTTCCACTGACATACTGTGCTAGGCAAGAAATTCCTGGTAAATCCCACTCTTGTGAACTTTTGACATTGAGGTTATGAGAATGATATAATGACTTCTGACGACTTCTGACTGTGAAATTGAGCTCCCGGTATTAGTCCGAACAATTCCTCAGAAGACTCAGGAGAGAGACTCAACAGAAAAAAAAGGAGTCAAAGTTCTGAACTTTTTCCGCGAGCAAAAAGGAGTTTAAGTTCCCGTAAGAAAAAGGGAGTCAAAGTTCTGACATTTCAGTTTAATATAATGATATGAAAATTTCAATAATAATAATTACCAAATCAGCCCTAAACAGTGTACCGCTGAGGATAATCGTCAATGATGTTAGGAACAGCGTGCTCCTCTCAGCATACATCATGAATCCCAAGAACACGCTTCTTACGAAGATAGATTTTCTTAGTGCCGACAACTCGAAAGATCTGGCCATTTTCACCACATGCTCAAACGATTTCTCCCATGCATACATTTTTATTACCTACAACGAAATACAATATAAATTCACATTTGTCGAGTTTCGCGAAATATTCATTTATATACATATGTCACCATTAAATTGTAAAAACTGTTAGATGGCAATGTATTTGGCGAGATTGTAAAATGTCAAAAGATTGTGAACTGAATATACTGCTTACAATTTAACGTATTAATTTTTGGTAGATTATAATCTATCGAAGTTAATAAGCAGTGAATAAGCGACTCGTATATCGTAACTATGTCGCCGATAAGTTAGAAGCCAGGCAATCACTCAGCGATCGCTTGGCTTCTCGCGGTTTATTTTTTGTTTTTACCCTCTAACCTATCTGTGACACATTAGAATTTTCGTCGTTTAAATAAATGAACTGTAATTTTCGTTGTTTTTGTTTACTTGTTTTTTAGGCTTTGTAAGGTAAATAAATGTTTATTATTATTATTATTATCAAATATCTTACCTGTATACCACTTATAATTTCTCCCATCACTTTAATTCGTTTGTCCGTCCTCTGCGCAACTTTTCTTCTTATAACTGCCGTGTATTTCGTGAGACCAGCTAACAAATAATATTCAAATTGGATTCATCCAAAACAACAAAGCAATTAAATTATGTTATCTTTATATATATAATTCTACTGTACCTGTGTATGTCACCGAAATCTTCCTAAATGGCTGGACCGATTTGAATGAACGTTTTATATACATTTGGGTGGGGCCCTGGATGGTTTACATTCACAAATCAGCCCGGCAAATTACGCTTGCAGTTTGTATCTAAGTTATTTATCGATTTAAATATGTATACGAATATACGGAAGGGGAATGGGAACGGGTATAATAAATAATATTCACAATCCAACCTTCGGGCAAGACAACGTCTGCTGGATCTAGGATAAGAATTTTATATATCTGTATACTTCGGAATACTTAGAGTAGATGTTGTTAGTACTGGAACTTTCGTCTGACCGTAAATCGGTCACGACAACGTCTACTCGTTAGACTATATAACATCTATACACAGATGACTTAAGCGACACCGGGACTAATTAGGCATTTGCGTTTATAGCATCATAAATCCATCTTGGATTCGCATCTTCGACCACAGCACTCACAAATAAGGCTCATGAGATCGAGGGAGTTCCGACAACAAAAATTAAACCCTCAAACTTTAACAAAATTATTGAATCACTCATAAATAGCTGATAAAAACCAGTAAACCATAAAACCTTGTATAGGAAGAACTAGCAGAACAACTCCGAAGAGTCCAACAAACGGAGCGTATCCTGCAGCCTGATACAAGAAGTACAGCACTATAGCCAGCTGCAATGGTACCAGCCACAAGTAATGCAGGAACATGAAGGCCATGTCAAATCGTGCCACGTCATTGGACAGCAAATTTACCAGCTTCCCTGCGGCAACCTCGCCCATTGACAGTTGGCTCATGCGTAATACCTAGAACAATTACGATATTTGTTAACCAATCTTCAAACTTCAAAGTAAATTATACTTAAAGCAAAGCAAAAGTCAAGAGACCATTACAAGACAGAGAAAGTAATAAAGCAAATTTGTATGCCGAAGCGTATCATCAGAAATCCAAAACTACTCGTTGTCAATACAGCATTCAATACACCCTTTTATTATAGACACACCTGATGCCAAGAAGGACCCCATCCCCACACCAATGACATTCCACCATCTATTCGAAGAATTTCACTACTTAATTTCTTTTACGGATGGTTAAGGTTTAAAACACTCTCTCGGCACCTGGTTTCAGGAACGATATGGTACCACTAATTCGTAAGCACACTATTCATTCGTAAGTACCTTCTAGACTATCATATATTAACATATAACGGATGTGTTAAAATTCTGTGAGTAAGCCTTATTAAAGTGAAAATACAAATGCTAGCGGTCTCAATAAATAAGAGTCTTGCAAGGGATGCCATACCAGACCGTCCTTCCTTCAGCCATAGGGCCGCCTTTCTAAGACAATCGCTGACCTCCATCAGACTCCATCGGTTATGTTAATTACTTAATTCTCAATAGTTTTTATCCAATACAATTAGAAACACCATAGTAAGTTTCCATATCAGAAATGGACGCTTCAATTTTCTACTTCCTAGCGTTATCCCGGTCTAGTACGGCAGGACGACATAAAAAATAATATTAAAAACTTTACCACCACACCACAAGGATGCACTGACTGCACCACATAACAAGGATTAAATTTGGTGGATTAGACATTTTTTTTTCTCTTAATTTTTTTTTTCACGTTATTTATAAATATACAAATAAAATTTAAGTGTCTAATTGTAACGTCGAAATTAAGTAATTTTTACTAATTCTAAATGTCCATATATCGAATACCTGTAACAAAAACTGAAATAAAAATATTTTTGTCTGCCTGTCGGTCTCTCTGGTTTTTCCAGATAATTTCAGACTGGACCGATTTCGAAGGTAATTTCACTGGCTCATAGTAGATGTTACAAGGAACAACATAGAGTATATTATATTTTGAAAAATAATTAGGATTCCGCACAAAAGAGTTAGTGTTAGTAGAATTTGCTAAATTTTGAGGAGTTTTATATAATTCTCAGAATTTTACAAAATCACTGAATTCACGCGGGCGAAGTCGTGGGTTTCGGCTATTATACTCTAAAGTACTCCTATAAGCGTGTTTCGATGTCATCTCATTTGGATACATTTAAAGTAACACTTCTTAAGCACGCTTGACTTGGTGAGTAGGCTTATGAATCGTGACGCGAACGGTGATTTCAAGATGATTTCGTAACTTCATTTAGTTCTTGAAAAACTTTATTAATTAATATTTTGTCCATACACTATTTAGTCAACTTATGTCAAATATTTTAAAAGCTACCACTGATTTGGAAAAGTCGGACTACGAGAAGAATCAGCAAGAAAATAGTTAGGCACTCTTTTAAAATTAGTTGTTACAATAATTAGTTTATTACATTTCCATGTTAACGATATAGTACAAAGCTGGAGCAACTCAACTCTAAACAGTTTTATCTTTAATACAGTCTTCGACAGATTTAATTTTGCATCTGAAATTTTATTAAAGAAGCGTTTACCTAGAAAGAAGAAGAAGAAATTAGTTCTTTATCTTATTTATATTTTTAAAAATATTTTTAAATCTTTATATCTGCTATGATACTAAAAATAATCAATAAATATTTCAAATTGATGCAATTTTATTGTTTACTTTGTTTACCTAAATCAATTTACAAGTGATTGTTGCTATTTGCACTTCAATACTAATAATTAGTAAAATAATCACCCACTTTTACTAAATGATTAGATACAACTACTGCAATTTCTTGTATAAAACTGCTAATTTAGAATAAGATAATAATTATACAAAATGAAAACAAAACGCAAATTTTATTTGTATTAGAATTTGGCAGCTTTGGACGTGTCCGCAGAACTGAGGTTCCCTAATCTCTAGTGTCAACTTGATAGTGTCAATGTCAACTTGCCATTAAATATTATACTCTATATTTTAGCTTAAAAATAAATAAGTCGATACGAATGGAATCTTTACTGTAATGCACAAAACAAAATACTCTCATGCGTAATTCTCTCAAAGTTCTATAGATTTTATCAATGTTTAACACAGTATAAAAAATACTATAGGTATATTTCACAGAATATTTGATCCCAACGGCGGTGGGGTTTGAACCTTGCCGATTTCAGTCCATACCTTATACCGTTGAGCTATTGAGGCTCTAAAATCTAATCGCTATCTGTTTTTACGCGGACGAAGGCGCGGGTAACAGTTAGTATTTTATGTGTTTTATATTAGGCAACGGATTTTAAAGCCGATTTCACCAAAAATGAGATTGATTCAGGAAGAAGTTTTATATTTATAATACACGCATATTATAGTAGACAACAACCGAGAGATTTCTAACTTGATATTGTAAAAAATGTAATTATGTGCGTTGCACAACCTTACGAGATAGAAAAAAAAATGTAGTTCGGAATTGTATATCTGAAAAAGGTCTATAAAAAAGTTAGCGATGGCATACCTAGATATGGGTCTATCTCCTGAGTATAGCCCACTGTAACGATTTTTAGGGATCCGTAGTACTACAAGGCACCCTTATAATTTCGCTATGTCCGTCCGTCCGTCCATCCCTCCGTCCGACCGTCCGTCCGTCAGGCCTCAACGCACGTTTCGCTTCGACACCGAAGCATCATCAGGAGATAGACTCTACAAAGGTTATTGGTAAAGTGATTAGTAAAAATCTGAGCAAATAATTTATACCTCAGGCACCCCCACCACATTAGCATTAGCCCCCAACAAATATGTTTACCTTTTACTTCTTTCTTTCTTTCAAGAACAAGTTTTAAAACTTAGAATATTTTGAAGGATTAATAAACCCTTTCGGTGAAAGCTATAACTGATTGCAAAACATAATACGCTTTGCCTCAAATGATATCAGATTACTCGCCCCGATAAGAGCGGAGAAAATTTGACACGCGAACAGAATATTAGGTGATTCCATTAAGTTTTAGCTACACCCTTGGGCTGGTGGGGATTTATAATGTTTGAGGCTTGTTTTTATAGATCAAATACCTTCACCAAAGTTTCGTCTAAGTTTTTGAACTCATTATAATTCTACAAGTTTTTGTGTTTTTCAATTTAATAACTTCTCAAATTCGCCAAATACGTAATATTTAGTAATCTCAATAATTTTGCTGAGTAATTATAATGTTTAACAAACTCGGTTCGTAAAACCGATACCGAAACTTTTATATAGCTGTAAAGGTTTTTTGGGAAAAATAAAGTAAATATTATCACAAGCAGAGCTTCGTAATGCGCAAGCGCAAGACTACGAAAGCCCCTACGAAGAGAAGATCAAGATGGAGTTGAGAGAACGTTGGGCTACTTACTATTTACTTCTATTATCCTATATCATTCTCGTTCCTGTTCTCGTTCTCGTTTCCGTTCCCTATCCCGTTCCCGTTCCCGTTCCAGTCCCTGTCCCCGTAAGTTCAAATTGACTCTACATTTTAGTTATAAAACGTTTGTATGGGAAAAAGAAAAGGGATGTTTTTAGGTTTTTCCCGGCAATTATTCGATTTTTCTCGCCGTAATCCTTGGACTTCAACGAACATTTAAAAAAAGAATTGGTTAAATTGGTCCAGGCGTTGTTAAGTTATGCGCTTACCAATTCGTCTTTTTTTCTATTTTGATTTCTTTTCCAAACTACTAAACCACATTCATAAAACTATTTCTTTTAATTAGCACAACTTTACACATATTAAGTTTTTGATCATTTGTTAATAATGGTTGGGTAAGCAGCGATTTTTAATAGATTTTTTTTATTGAAGCATTCGCCATACGGAAATCTGTGGACAAAGAAAATAAGTGTGTTAGGTATGTAATAAATTAGTTTGTTAGTTTTGTTAGACAAATAGGAACAATTGAAATGTTAATTGAAGTAAAGTTATTTGTGAGAGTTAAATAAATAGAGTTAGTAATTTTACGCGTTAATAAATGTTAGTTGAATATGGGCCAAGTGTGACTCGATTGAGAATATCCAAGCATCCATATCATGAAATATGATTATTGTAGGTTACTAAATTATTGTTTTTGGGTCATAAAACTCATTCAAATAATGCTTAGGTTCATATAGGGTAAAGTCTTCGGTGGTACTTCTTATAGTTGGTGAATTTCAAGCTGGTAATTGCTTCCACAGAACCAAGTTTGGTTTTAGAGAACTCAAGAGTTCTTGAAGTAGCTTAGCATGCACTATCGCAGTAAACCCATGGAATGCTAAATAATTCGTCTCTCCATTAACAGAATACAATAAACATGACCTTTTCGTATTTTGTCACCTTGAACCTTCAAATTTCAATAGGATATTATTGATTTCACTACTGTGGCCTCGTTTAAATACAGTTGCATTTAATATTCTATTTGCTTCGAATTACTATTTACGACTAGTTGATTCCAGTATCTATGTCCACGTTGAATTTAATCATTTTGTTCAATTATCAGGGTTTATTTAAGCTCGTGTTAGAAGTAGACACAGCGTTAGCCCAGCAGGGTTTGAACCGAATATCCAATGTATGTTAGTCTATCCATTGTAACACTTCGGCTTTAGTAACATTAATTAAGCAAAATTGTATACAAAATAGTATGACTTCTAAAAAAAAAACATTATTTATTGCTTTAACAAAAGTTCGTTGCAATTCTAGAAGACGACTAAGGGACATCCAGTGAAAGGGCGACGGCAATCGTTTGCGTATAATTTATTATTATAATGACATTAAGTAACAAAATGATTAAAATTCAACATTTATAAACGTTATTTAAATTCTTATAAATGTTGTATAAAAAGATACAACATTTATAAGAATTTAAATAACGAAATATATAAAACTAAGCACTATCTAAAATTAAGTGTGCAACATTCAAAAAATAATTTAAGCTTAATTAAAAACTAAGTATAATTATATATTTATAATTTAATGTAATATTGTGTACAGTGTATGTAATAGTCTATTATATTGCACTTTCTAATTAAAAAAAAAAGTAAAATTTGCCCTTTGTGCTAGAGTACCCAAAATGCTAGCAGCGTTGCCTCGTTGGATAATTAAGCTTATCCTTCGATCCAAGAAGCTGTCATCTTTTGAGTCACCCGAAGCAATTACAATAAAACCACATTGAAAAATTATCCAAACTGCTAATCATAATCTCTCAACCCATGTAAACAATCATATGAATGTCCTTTAATACATATACTTTTATTGACTTTTTTATAGCTTTGACACCGCTGGGTTATTGCCACACACACTCCTAACTCAAACTTTTAATTTTAAGTTAGTAGGAAAGCAAACGGGAATATTAGACATACTTAAAGAGTATTATTAAAAAAAATATATTAATAAATAAAAATCGAGTCATAGTCCCTTTTGCCACTGGGCTATCACGAGTAATATAACAAATTTTACCTTTATCAAAGAGAAAATCTAATTTGCTCCCCTATAGGCTTTGATTTGACATGAATATACATTTATTTAACCTGTGTAGTGAATTTCACGGGATCCAATAACGGAACATGATGAGGCAATGAAATTCACTCCACCTTCAGTCTATTTGAAGTCACATTCGATGAGATATCGATACTGCTTTGAAGTGAACAACACCACGCTCAGATTTCGTTTAGGGAGATTCGAAAATGGGATATTGAAGTCTCACATGAGATCGGCGTGAAGTGGCGGCAATGCTGTCACGTCTAGTGATGGTATTGTTGTCGCGTTTCGTTCGGTCTGTGAGACTTCCCGGTGGCCTAAACTCGTCATTAAAGGCCGGCAACGCATTTGCGAGCCTGCTGGTCGTGCGGATGTCCATGGGCGTCGGTAGGCACTAAGGTGCCTCCTGCCTGCTTGTTTGCCCCTTGTAACATAAAAAAAATATATTTAACAAATATGTTAATAGATACGGAACCATTCTATATAAGCGTGTCTGGACACACTCTTGGCCATTTTTAAGGTGCCGTAGTACTACAAGGAACCCTTATAATTTTGCTCTGTCCGTCCGTCTGTCTGCCCGTAAGGAGGTGTACCACCTAACTTTCCAAACTATTAGACGTAGAGACTTGAAATTTTCCATATTGATAGAACATGCTAAAAACTCATTAGGAAAATCATTCTGAACGAAATTAGACAACAACTTTTGAAGGTATTCGACAAATACGTTTATAGCGTGTCATACGGAACCCTTCTAAATAAGCGTGTCAACACGCTCTTGGCCAGTTTTGTTTTCAGCGTTTTTGTTCAAGTTTTAATTCCTGAAAAGCATGATTAACTGCAAATTTTGTAACAGGAATGGGGGGCGCACAAAATTAAATATAATCAAGTGGGTGAGATGGCAATTCGTGTTATAATGGGATATAACGAGAGTTGGGCGTGCCTTATCACTGATACATCTCGTCCGGCCCGGCTACTCGCGGTGGGACATTTTTTTAAAATAACCCTCTACATCATCACCCCCTGGTGAGTGGTAAAATTTGGCGTACTTCAATCCCAATTGACCTGTAAAAAGAGTTTGAGAGGAGCCTTAGCCAAATTGGGGTACTTAAAAAAAGAAAGGTATATATTTTTGTGTTTTATATAAAACTAGCTCTGCCCGCGACTTCATCCGCGTAAAATTAGGTGAAAACATTTAGCGTAATGTTTTGATAAATGGGCTATCTAACACTGAAAGAATTTTTCAAATCGGACCAGTAGTTCCTGAGATTAGCGCGTTCAAACAAACAAACACTTCAGCTTTATATACTAGTAAATATTTTTTTAAATATATACACGACTATGTGATACACGGACGTCTGTTCCTAAGGTAGACTCATGCCTGTGTTATAGGTAACAACCGCCAACAACACCGCACACAAATATTTTTTAGAAATATATAAATACATACACATGGATAATACACCCAGACTCGGGGTGGGAATCGAACCCACGACCCCCGGAGCAGAAGGCAGGGTTACTGCCCACTGCGCCAACGGGCCAGCCGATAAAAAAACTCAAAATATATCAGATTTTTGAGACCAGAATGAGTACACACTCTCCTGGAAGGTTTAAACAAAAACTTATCTCGTTTTGTTGCTAGCTCCGCCTCAAATGTTTACTCGTAATAGCGGCAGGGTAATAAATTTGCCAAAATGGACTCGGGTAGGATTTTTGTCCGGACAATGAGCGGAATTAACCTGTCCGCAACCCGGATTATCCGGACGCGGGACACCCGGAATCCGGGACAAGTGTACCGTTGGCGGTCGCTGTTTGTTTTTATATTTGTTTTTAAGTTTATACTAGCTACTTCCTTTACAACATTGTTTTCTTATACTAATATATAAGTTGAAGAGGAGGTCGTGGCACAATAAGTGGTCGGCATTTGAATCGATCGCTAGGTTAAGTTGCTCTCGCTGCGGCCGTGTGATAGATGGGTGACCCATTCTAGCACTGGTTTATATTCGAAATACCGACCTCCCCCGCGTTACGGAAGGCATGTAAAACAGTGGGACCCGATTAATGTCACTTTGTGATAACATAAGGTTGTAGAGATCGTAGGGGTTCCGAGGATGACGTCAGATGACAATAGGTTATCTTAATTCGCCCCACAGCCACATCCTCTACTATCTAAGCGGACCCTGGAACTTAACCGGGATAACGCTAGGAAGTAGAATATATAAAGTTGAAGAGTTTGTTTGTTTGCTTGAACGCGCTAATCTCAGAAACTACTGGTCCGATTTGAAAAATTCTTTCATTGATAAATAGCCCATTTATCGGGGAAGACTATAGGCTATATATCATCTCACTAAAATGTTTCACCTCATTTTACGCGGACAAAACCGCGGGTAATAACTAATTATAAATATAGTAAATAATGAAAATAAAACTACACGCACACCAATGCCAAACGATTTACACATACATGTATAAATTTTACTATAATACTGTGTCAAATTAATTGTCAATTATAGCCCTCTAAATCATTGACGTGCAAACGAAATTCGCCCTTAACGTTGCAAGCCAATTTCTTGGTCGACTATACAAGTAATATATATTTTTACTATAACACTTAACGTATTTACCATTCATCGATGGCTGCGCCTGAGTGTCTTGCTGGTTCTTCTCGTGGCTCAATTTTTCCTAATCAGTGGTAGCTTGACTATTCAAAAGAGCTTGTAAAAAAAGGCTAATATATCTATTGATTTGATTTGATTGATTATCGACGCCTTGGGTATCTGCACCACAATAAGGCTCGCAGATGCGTCGCCGGCCTAAGAGTGAAAGTATCCATTCTATCGTGCAAATTGGTTCCAATAGCCCTAAAATCAACGAGCAGGGAACCGCGTTACGATACGGAACCGCAATTAAAGTCTTTAACTGGAACAATTACCCATGGCGGTAGTTGGCGATTAATCGACGATTATCGCACGACGATACTGGACCGATTTCGTTCGATTCCCGCACACGATAAAGATGGTGATACAAATAAACCTTAATAATTATTATAGTGTATACACGGAGGAGGGTAGTTGTTCATAAGACTATAAATGCAGAGACAATCGGTTATGCGGGAGGAGTTCTGTTACGACCGTTGACTGGGTAACAACTATCTAAGTACATTGTGATCAGTGTGATTACAACGCGTGCATACACCTATTTGGTGAGTTATAATTACAGTAAATATTTAATAATATTTACGTAGTATCAGAGGATACTACAACGTCTATCTCAAAAGACGAGTCAAGTACTAAACAGTAATTGCTTAATGTGAATGTTATATCAACTTAAAGAAGCGTATATGTTTATAATACCTAGAAAGAATACTAGACATTACCTAGGGTTATTTTCTCTCAGATTCTCCTGTACTAACCTCGGTAGTAACTCTCCGATGCCTCGAATGTCCCGACTTTTTAATGAATTTTCAAAATAGTTAGACATCTTTCACGACTCGAAACGTTCACAGGACAAATGCATTAAAATTGTTAAGAGATGTAGTATTCAAAACCGAACGTTAATTACACCATTTATATATTTTTATATGATTACTATAATTGATAGATTTAGTTGTTCAAATCAAATGATGTTTTAGTCAAATAGGCTTTAACTAGCTCTTCAGAATCATCAAATATTTTAAAAGCTACCAATGATTCGGAAAAGTCAAGCTACGAGAACAATCAGCAAGAAACTCGTTAGCCATTACTTTAAAGTTTATTACATTTGAATGTTAACTACAGAGTACATAGCTAGAGAGACTCAATTCCAAGCAGTTTTATCTTTAATATAGTCGTCGACCGTATAATACGAATTTACGAATAAGCATGTTTTTAACTAACATGGCGTTTAAGCTTACAATAGATAGATTTCATATTGTATCTGGAGTTTTATTAAAGTAGCGTATACTCGCACCTACAAATGTTTTTTGTATCGTTTGTAGATATAAAAATCATTTATATCTACAAGGATATTAATGATTTTTATATCCTTTGTTATAAAAACAAAGGATACATAAAGAAGCAGGAACGGAGTAAATAGTTTATTCCTTTGGCTGGCCCGTTGGCGCAGTGGGCAGTGACCCTGCCTTCTGCTCCGGGGGTCGTGGGCTCGATTCCCACCTCGAGTCCTTAGACAAGATATGGGAAATGCTGATGCAGCCTTATCTGACACAAGTTATTTGTTATTAATTATTATTTAATGTATATAACAAATTAGTTAGAAACTCGCTGTCGTCAAACGGACACGCGACAGCAGTTATATGATTGCTTAAAGTAAAACACAATAAGTGTAAAACGGTTATTTGTTTTTAAAAAGAAGTGTATATTTTTTTTTTAATATGAAAGTCTGAGTACTTATAAAATGTGCCTTTATTTATTTTTTAAATAAGTGCTTTGTGCGACAAGTTTTTTGCAGAGGTTAATGAAATTTAACATAATAAGTGTAACCAAGTATGAATATTAACTTAAAGGTAATAATGAATAATATTCATTACTTGTTATTAAAATTATTATGGTATATTATTCTATTTAGAACGAATTCGATTAATTTTAACATACAAAAAAATATTTCAATTATTGTGAAATCGTCCTGGAGTTTGTGAATAAAAGTAGTATTTTTTGTTTTAAACAAATATCGAGTGTTATAGAGTGAATTTTGATCTTTAAATGTTCTTTTTGTGCTATAAAAAAGGTTAATTTGTGCAGAGATATTAATTTTTTTAGCAAAAGTAGATAGTTGAGAACATTATAAACCATTTTTTTTTATTTGTTATCATGCCTATTACTGCGTCAATAAAAAAAAACTTCTTAACAATTATGATCTCTTTATTTTTTTCTTACTTGACTGACGTCTATAGATAACGGATTTTTGGAAAATTAGTATTGAGTAAATTTACTCAACAAATATCAATCAAAAAGTAACAAAAATGCTACGCTCATTCTTGATTTTAGTAGAAGTAGTAGCATGCCTGTAGTATGTTATAAAAGACGTCATATATACTTATTGTCATGTACATGTCTATATGAATACAGACCCGGCAGACATTGTCCTGCCCAATTTACGATCAGACGAAAGGTTCACTACTAACGGCATCTATAGGAAGTATTCGAAGACGCGACCGTCTAAGTATTTTTTTGGTAATCGTACAAGTGTATTTATTGTTTCTTTTGAAGATAGTAAATACCATGAAGGTTACAAAGTACCACAAAACTTTGCGCAGCTACACAAAGTCCCCGGCCACACTACGTGAACATTCAAATGAAGCTATGTCTGGCTCCGGCATCAGCAATAAGACCGCCTTTGCACTGTAATTATATATTAATGTAGTACAATAAATTTATTCATTATTTTTACATCAAATAGAACGGCACAATGCCAATTACACTACAAGATATCAAACTTAAACTATGTACATGGTTTTTCAAAAAAAAACAATTTAAAAATAAGAAATCATAGAGAAAGAACAAAATAAAATCAAAGCGTAATTCTTTGAATTTAAAATTATACACAATAGAGAAGTTATTACTAAAATACAAAATGTAAAAGTATACATAATAAAAATGAAAAAATACAAAGATATGTATAATCTATAAATTTAAGTTCTCAGCATATACCAATATGCCCAATAATATATGATGCCAATCATCGTCATCAGCGTTATAGGTTCCAGAATATTAAAGGAATCATCAAATAATATTAAGTAGGGCGGTCTCTACAACCTTACGACTAATATTACGAAGTGACGTCCCACTGTTTTACGCGCCTTCCGAAACACGGAGGAGGTCGGATATCAAATATAAGCCCGTGCTAGAACGGATCACCCATCTATCACCCGGTCGCAGCAAGAGCTACTTAATCTATCGACCGACTCAAATGTGGAACACTGTTTAAGCCACGACCTCTTCCTCCTCTGTGCTTTATTTTGTGATCTCTAATTAACGGTTATTTCAGATTTATAACTTAAGTGACGTATTGTGTTTCATAAAGAGCATTTTTTGTGTTACAAAGGGCAAACGAGTAAGCAGCAGGCAGCTAAGTGCCGTCTGATGCCCATGGACATCTGCATGACCAGGAAGTAAACAGATGCGTTGCCGGCCTTTAATGACGAGTTTAGGCCACCGGGAAGTCTCACAAACCGAACGAAACGCGACAACAAGATCTGACCAGTTCTCAAACAGATAAAAGGAAGATCCACCCACTGGATTCAACCTGGATCAGTTTAGTTGAAGAATCTGGTGACACCAATAGTATAAAATGTTTTTGAATTTGATTCAAATCAGTCGAGCTAACAGGGATATTTTTCCTCTCACGAAGTTCTGAATATTTCGATTAATGAAATTAACGTACACGTAATTTAAATATTGTGTCTATTTAAGTTCTATGATATCGCTTTTGTCTCCCAAAGTCAGACCCAATCACAGAAAAAACCTAAAAACTGGCATTAAATACTAAACTATTTTTCTTAAACCCGTGAATGAATACTATGTCAAATCTGCGCAGAAGGACTCTACATTAGGACACAGTTTTTTTCGAATAACCTTTGTAAAGTCTATCTCCTGGTTATGCTTCGGTGTTGAAACGAAGCTTGCGTTGAGGCACATCGGAAAGTTAGTGTAGTGCTGTACTTTGGTGGCGGATTCGGTGGTGTAGCTTTCGGGTTGCATATGACACACGGACGTCTGTTCCTAAGGTAGACAACTTAATGCCTGTGTTATAGGTAACAGACGCCTTTTATACACATATATTTTTTTTTTTTGTAAATATATACATACATATGGCTAATACACTCGAGGCGGGAATCGAACCCAAGACCCCGGAGCAGAAGGCAGGGTCACTGCCACTGCACCAACGTGCCAGTCAATAAAAAATAGGTAAGTCTTCTATAAATAGGTTTATAGAAGACTTACCACTGAGAGAAGTGATATCATTTTATAAGTTTTCACGAAATAACACTCAAAATAACTAATCTAAGAAGGAAAACGTAACTTAATGTAGAATTCGAGGGTACTTTGACAGAAATGTGTAGAAATAACAATTTAATAAATACATAAATACTTAGTTCTATTAAACAATAAGTGATCAATAATTTTATCGATACTAGTTATTAACAATACTTACAATAAAGAATCAGAAACAACAAACAGATTAAAAACACTCTTCCCGTCATTTTATATTAAGTTAAATTACTATCCAGTTGATGTGGCTAAGTTCTGGGCCGACACGATTTAGTGCTTGCCAACGAAACGCTAAGAAGAAGATTAAATAACATTTCAGTATTATTCCTTAAATTCCATTTCTTCATTAACTTTTCTTATTATAATACCGTCGTCGTCGAATTATAAGCAGTATAAGTGGTAAATGACAAAACTTTTTTTGAGATTTCCCAAAAAATCAGCTTTTTTGAGTTAGGTCAGTTTGTTATTGAGCGTGCGTTATAATGAAGCTTTGAGGCAATGATAAAAAAATAAATTAGCAAATTGCCTTTCTTTCCGTCAAACGAATCACCTGTGTCTTGCCCGAAAGTATATAATTTATGAAGGAAGTTTATTAAGGTTGATGGACATTTTTTCAGATTGAAAGGAAAAATTCTTTGATTGATATAACTTGAATATTACAATATGCATGGTATACTAGAGAGCAATACGGTTTTGTCTACACTGATATAACAGTGGGGGCACTAAATTGTGCGAGATTATGAAACTGGGTTATGAAATTCTAACTTAGATAGATGTGGTGTCGTACGAACCAGATTAAAAAAATATAAAACTCACGCGTTTTGACAAACTCCACCGAAACAGCTTGACCGATTTTAATGAAAATTTTTCTGCATAGTCTCGGATGACATGAAATCGCACATGAGAGCGTTTTTTTGTAAATCATTTTTTTTATTTAAAAATATACATATGTTTTTAACATGGAATTAAGGGTCATTTCCAATGTCTATCCGGTGATCAGCCTGACCGCGGTAAGAACTGCTTAACCTAACGGGCGATGTAAACGCTGATCACTAATTAAGCTACGATTTCCTTCTATCTTGACCCCTTCTATCGCGCTGAAAGAAATGTACCTTCAAAAATCTACAGGCGAGAAGATTCGCGCTTTACTTCTGCTGAGCTAGAGTGAAGTGAGCAAGAGTGCAGTGAGCAATAGTGAAGTGAGCAAAAGTGAAGTGAGCAATATTGAAATTGTAAGAGAACAATTGAACACCGACAGCATCAATTATTACACTTCATATCGAGTTTCATTTATTATAACAACATCCATATTACTGTACTAATATGGATTATCATACTTATCACTATTTTAAATTTTAGTTTTCATCTGAATGATTTTTAATTACAATTTTTTTTTATTTCTTACTGTTAAGTCTAATTATTCTTTTTGGTATTTTATTAATATTACTAGCATGTTAAATGTAATTAAATTTATGCTTTGTGACGTAACGGGCAGTGCAAATGTAAATTTTGTTAGAAAAGGAGCAAACTGAAAATCAGCGCTGTGCCATCGCACAGGATTTGGCTAAGTTTGCCACCGTTTGTCATGTTCACGGCCATGAATGTAAAACTTAAACTTATGTCTAAAATCTGATGTTTGTAGACATTGTGTCTTATCCCTATTTTACTCTGTTAATAATCGTTCGTCAATTACATGCGAGTATCGGCTAATATTAAATATCACGTTTTGTACGATTACAAAACTTGTCATGATGACGGAGCCAGACATAGCTTCATTGGAATGATCATTTCAGTGTATGTACTGCAGTCGGGGACTTCGTGTAGCTGCGCAAAGTTTTTTAGAACTTTGTAGTCTTCAAGGACAAATATGTACAAACATTTTGAGCTGCATATGTCTGGCTCCGGCATAACAATAAAGAACTGAACAAAAAAATAATTATCCAATTACATTTACATCTCAACGATTCAATTGTATTTATAGAGAATAGAAGAAGATATATAGATAGATAGAGAGAGAAGGTCGTGTCCCAACCAGTAGTCGGTATTTGAGTCGATCGCTAGGACCGCTCTTGCTGCGACCGGGTGATAGACGGATAATCCATTCTAACATTGGTTTATATTTGACATCCGATCCTCCGTGTTTTGGAAAGCGCATAAAACAGTGGGACGCGATTAATGTCACTGATTGATATCAGTCGTGAGATTGTAAAGATCGTGAGAGTTCGGAGGATGACGTCAGATGGGGCGACGGTAGGCACTTCGGTGCCTGCTGCCTGCTCGTCTGCCCCCTTGTAACATAAAAAAAAAAAAAAAAAAAAATTGGCCCACCTTTGCGGGTCCATTCGTGCCTCATGTCCATTCCTACGTCAGATTTGCTGACTTCTACCCCACATCCTTTACTCCAATCATGGGACGAAGCGTGATGTTGCGCAAATAATTACATTAATTCAAGTGTAAGGAACATTCCCAATAGCAAGAATAAACATATTTGGAATACTTTTTACAGTTTGTCATTGAGGAAAAGAGGTTGAAGAAAAGCAATACCTTTAAAATCAAATTGTGCCCTTCTTCTTTTACGGGGGCTGCTTTTTGCGCACTCAGTCGCAATAGGGCGTCGATTGTGCGTGTGGGGCTGGACTGGTTGGTAATTACTCCATCCAGTCCAGATACTACCAGAAGTCGAGAATCCTCTGGGGCTTCCTCAGAGGACTTGTACCCTTTATAATATGTGTCGACACAAACATTACAATCAATACAAGGAGCATTCCAAAAGTAATAAAACTTGTCTATAGTGCATAGTTCACAAATATTGTTCAGCTTAAAATTCAAATATTCTTAACTTGCCATTTTTATCATTTGTCGTGTTTACGAGCGTAGCTGTAAAATTTTATAGCTTATATGGGCACTATAAAATAGTGAATCGGATTATCATATGCAGCCAGAATGTTATTTCTTTATTTGTTTTAAAAATTTTCATACAATAGTGTAGTCCATTGAAAACTTACATTTGATGTTGCATTTGTTAGAGGACGCAGTTTTATTATTTAGGTATTGAAGTGGGGTCTGTTTAAAGTTGTAGATAATCCTATTGGCTACAAAAACTGTTAACTAATTTTTTGTGCGTCCGATAGTTTGTCAGATAAACCATAAAAATCATTTGGACCTCTTTTTTCAAGATGGCGGCCGAACGCCAAGTGTTGCAACCCCATAAATTTGAAATTATCTTTAAATTGATCTCCATATAAATTTTAAAAATTAAATTGCATCCTCAAACAAATGCACACTAAGCCCAAAAAAACTTAATATTTCAATAGACAAGTGATAGAATTTGAACTAACAGTCGCAGAATGTAAGTTTGACTCAAACAAGGTATATTTCGCGAGCTAACTAGTGACGTCTAAAGACTTCACAATGAACGGTATATTTTTATGCAACGGACAGATTTACGCAAAATAAAGCTTGATTCTATCAGTAGAATATTTTTTGCATTTCTAGCCTTATTCTCGTTGTTGTTGTCAATTTAGAACTTCTTCTTTCTAGCCTTATGCTGGTCTAATACCAGAGACCGTTTAGATTGCAGAGGATTTGGCTGTGGGGCGAGTTAAGACGACCGATTGCCGTCTGAAATCCTCGGAACCCACACGATATCTCCAAGTCACGATTAAAATCACCCAGTGACATTAATCGGGTCCCACTGTTGTACGTGCCTTCTGTAAAACGGTCTAAGTCGAATATAAAATATAAACCAGTATTAGAATGGTTCACTTATCTATCACCCGGTTGCAACAAGAGCTACTTAACTTAGCGATTGACTCATATGCCAACCACTGATTAAGCTTAGTCAATCTAGATCAAATCTACTTAAATAGAAATTGTTTTATCTAGTTTTTTATTATATTATGTATATAAGGGAAAAATAGTTGAAAAAATTCCATTTTTATATTATATTCTTCGATGTAGTGTTATAACATGTACATAGAAAAAATCTACAACCTCTGTATTATATCACATATTAGTACTGTTAATATGTTACGACAAGAAGCCATACCTCTTGAGCTCGTCACTATTACTGAAAGTGCTAGGTCAAAGAAAAAGATTGTTTTAAGCAGGCAATACACTATGAAGTATAACGAATTAAATGTGGTATAATTGTTTGAATGGAGATTAATACCAATTGTGACACATAGGTATAGTTGATATAAACTTATTCAAAAAAATCTTCACAGGGGCTGACAAGAGATATTTTTTTAAGTTGAAGTTGAGACTATATTTAGATTTAAGTTCAAAATCAAGTTACCAATAAATTAAGCTGCACTGGACTACTTCAGACAGACGTAATAGTAGGACTATCTAAGGAATTACCTGGGGCAGAGCAAAAAACATTCATATTTCTGAGTAGTCTATTGTGTCCCATTGCTGGGCAATAACCTCCCTCCTCTTTTAATCCATAATTTCCTATCCAGGACTATTTGAATCCACGTCTTTTGTGCAAACGCAAGAAAGTTGTCTCCCCACCTCTTCCTTCAGGTCGTCAGCGGCTATTAATGGGAGTATATGATATGGTAACATCCATTAGAAATATTGACTGGCCCGTTGGCGCAGTGGGTAGTGACCCTGTCTTCTGCTCCGGGTGTCGTGGATTCCATTCCCACCTCGAGTCTGGGTGTATTATCTATAAGTTTGTATTTTTAAACAAAGATATTTGTGAAAAACAGGCGTCTGTTGCCTATAAAACAGGCATTAAGTTGTCTACATTAGGAACAGACTTCAGTGTGTCGTATAGTCTTATATATATTTATTTATATTAGAAAAATTATATAATTTAACGACAAACGAGCATGCTTCGACAAACAGTACTTAATGGTATCGCATCGTGTATGACCCGCTTTATCGGATTTACTTAGCACGCACGTTACTCTTAACGTCATTTACAAAGGCCAGTACAAGATTTTCAATCGATAGTGATTAAACGTTGTGTGTCCGTATCCGTCAGTTCGCGATAGACTGTGATAGTGTCAGGAAAATGATGCGAATAATATTGTTTGTCAACTATGTGTGTTTGTGTCTTGATTTCTGTGAATGTGGACTGAGATCACTGGTTCAAAATGTACGTGGACTGGAACAGCATCAGGATGTTTGCGTGGACAGTGGTGTTGTTTGTTGCTTTCATGTGTAAAAATTAAACTTGCAAGAGCCCTAAGTCTTCCCTAAACTGGCCCTATCGCAAAATTGCTTCTTAGCGGATATTTACTAACTATAAACTACGTCCCTGACTAATTTCATCTTTGTATGTCCCACGGTTTTCTAGATTTCGTAACAGATGACCTTTCGCTTTTACACATACGTACAGACTACATCTTATCCGCGACTTGTCCCGCTTTAAATATAAAGATTCTCTTAAATTTTTGTGCGAAACCTTAACTCTCTCGCTTATATTAAAAATCGGCTATACGTCCTTAAAAGTATTCAAATTCAAAAAGTTTTTTTTATTATTTAGAAATACAAATTTTAAAAACAAATTCAGTTTAGTTCAATATGAAATACAAACAATTATGTGAAACGCCATGAACTTATGTATACCTGGATATCTCACTAGGATAACCTGTGCTGAGATATCCAGTGAAATATCAAAATAAATGCTCAGAGATTCTCCACCAACACAAAAATTGGTCAAAAATTGTCAAAAAAAATTGACAATCATAACGAACATAGTGAAAAAAAAAACAATGCGATGAAACAGGCAGGCACTTCTATATTATTATGCTGTATAGACACACATAAAATTTAGACGTTTGACTTACACTCATGCTCTCAGCTCGCTTAACGTTGGCCTCTGATTTCTGCAGACGCTCGAACTGCGGCGCCGGACTGAGGGTTTCCTCCGAAGAGGCCACGACACCCCCCAGGTTGCTGACCGTACCAATGCTGCTGACGCCGCCGCTGCTAACCTGGCGTTCCAGCTGTGAAGGAATATAAAATAAAAAGACCTTATATTAGCACAATTTTGACATTACAATGTACAACTTGTCTTCCGACAAGGGCCTAAGCTTTCCATTCTGTACCATTTTCTGCTAATCGAATCCATATTGGCCCTGCAACTTTCTTTAAGTCATCCTCCCATCTCTTAGTTTGCCTGCCTCTGTTTCTTTTGCCATCTAGTATAACAGAAAAACTTGGAGGAGATAGAGTTCGCAACATCACCCTGCGTTCCATACTGGAGTAATGGACTTGGAGAAGAGCAAAGCTGAAGTGGGAATGGGCTGGTCATATGGCTGGAATGAACACGCCAAGATGGCTCAAAGTTGCGATTTTGATCGGAATTGTGGCGCGGAGGCCTATTTTCAGTATCAAATCATCACTATAACAAAAACAAGAGTTTTGAGAGGTTGAACTTTTTTTAAGGAAATTTTCTTCTCTTTTTGAATATTTTTTCCTCGATTTGAAATATGTGACAGTTTCCGAGATGTAAGCAAAACATCAAATCCCTTTTTTAATTGTTCATTCATTAATTTAAAAAAAACAAGATAGCATACTTTTTTTAAAATATTTTTTAAGTATTTTTTAAAACAACATTTCATATCTATACCTATTTTTTTTACCTAATTTTACGCGGACGAAGTCGCGGGTACCAACTAGTGTTTATATAAAGCTCGACTTTCATACTACCACATAAATAGGAAGGGCTCACCCATCCAGATGAAAAAAAAAATCCTGCTCAATTTATTTTTTCGTATACTCTTTGTTTACAGGACTGTACTGTTTTTCATGATTTTAAATTCAGGTAGTTGTAACATTAAAAACATTTATATTAATAAAATTATTCTACGGTGTTGAGAAAATAAAAATTTACAAATTATTACAAGGTTCAACTTACAATATTATAAGTATTTTAGTAAATTATTTAAAATTATTAATAACAAGTTTAATAATCTGTATACATAAAAGTGAAAGGTCACCTATCGTGTAATCTCGAAAACCGCGGCACGTAAAAAGATGAAATTTGGCAAGGAGTTAGTTTATAGTTAGTGGAAATCCGGTAAGAACAAAATTTTTGGTAGGCTCATATTAAGGAGTTCTAAGAGCTCTCGCAAGTTGAATTTTACGCGGATGAAGTGGCGTGAAGCAGCTAGTGAGTTTATAATTTTTTAGTTTTAAGATCTTTTATGTCACCCAAATTTGCAATTCGAATCTCCGGTATTTGTACGATTCACGCGTGTCTCTGTCATTGTTTTAGATACGGGGACACCACCTGCAACAATAAATCACCATTTCGCTATTCATATAAAAAAAGGCTTACGTTTTTAAACCTCATTTAATCCTAGCTCATTCGAAATCTTTTATTTGTCCAAAATTCAAAGATCGATATATTTTTAGAGGTATCAAAAGTATTTAAAATGTTTAAAATAAAGAAAGATAACATTTTGTAAGGAACAACTGTTAGACTATACTACTAGGAGACCAGAAGAATATATATACTTTACGTTGGAAAAATTGTTTCATTGTTTATTTTTATAATGTAATTAAGTATTAGATTATATCGTAATTGCTTACCTTCATCAGCTATTGTTATAGTCACTTCTTCCACAACTGTTCCATTGGGATACTTTATTGTCTTCATCTTCTCTATTCTTGGCTTCGAAGGCAGAAATAGCAAAATTATATTTGGATTATTGTTTTTAATTAGTTTTTCCCAGAATTGCTCACCACAGCCACATCCTCTACAATCTAAACGGACCCTGGTATGGCCTCTATGACCTCTGGTATTTAACCGGGATAACGCTAGGAAGAAGAAGAAAAAGAATTATTACATAAAAACGGAGTTCAAGTTGTTAGAACTGAACCAAATTTAAATGGAATCACATGGGAAGCACCAGCTTTCAAATAGAAAAAAAATCATCGAAATCGGTTCACCCAGTCGAAAGTTCCGAGGTAACAAACATAAAACAAAAAATCTTTAGGTAATCGTAATTACGAACCTCCTCTTTTTTTAAGTCGGTTAAAAATGGTTTGGGAGACTGGGACTTAATACCCAAAATATGTTTTTTTTTTTTTAAATTCTTGCTTTTAAGTGTTACTAACACTTCAAAACAAGAATATAAATTATTTTTTGCATTTTTTCTTCACGTGTGCGAAGTAATTAAGAATTTTCCAAGTCACGTTACCGGGTAAACAACTTCGCAACATTTTCTTAGGGTTATTGTTGGAAATTCGTGGCCGTGGAAAACAAAATTTTGTGAAAATTCAAGTGCACTTTTGGAAGTATTACGAACAAAAACGTCTTTGGAGGCACTATTCTATCTAGCTCGGATATCGGAGTATTAACGATACTCAATCTTCCATTTTTTGAGATACTGTTGGAGACTATGATATTTATATTTTTTTTTTTTGCGCTGAACAAGTTTTCACTCCTGGCAATTTTCGATTTATTCGCACTTGAATTTTAACAGAATTTTGATTACCACGGCCACGGCGGAACAAAATCTATCTTTTCTTATGGTTTTTACTTTTTTTCACGAGTACGGCTTCTTAAATCCAAAGTTGCCAAGAGTAAAGAGTTATTCAACGCAAAAAATACATATAAATATCGTAGTCTCGAACTGTGTATTGAAATTGCGGGACGTTGTGACGTTTTCCGCCACATTGACCGGACTATACCGCATCTTATATTAATTGTCCAATTTTATTTTTCTGTGAATAGAGTAATATATGTCGTTGTAGACTCGAAATGTACAGCTCTGTTGATTAGAAAAGTGTGACAATAGTTTTATCTTCGTAGTTCGAAGCTTAACCTTAAAAGTGACATTCCTTTCTTCTTTGAGGCTCTAATTCATTTGAAAAGCTACGCGTTTGCTTGTTGAGTGTAAACTAGGTGCATGTGCCTTTGACTTGGTCTGAAAGTCGACTCTTTAGGTGTTCCTAATTGTGTATACTCAAGCATGACTAAGCAGCACACATATTGAGGGAAAGAAGGCAATTAACCCAGTTTAACACCTCAGTTTTACTGCGAGGTCTTTTATGACGACTTTAACAAGGTTTTTAGGGTTATATTCTTGTACGCGCTGAAGCAATTTCGTGTTATTTTATATGAATAAAATGCGCCAAATCAGGCAGTTTGATTAAGCATACCTATGCTCGGGGAGTCTTCAAAGTCTACCAGAAGGTTCTAAAGAATATTTTGAATACTTTATGTAATACACTAGCTGTGCCCGCGTATTTGGTTCGCTTTCAGGTCAGTTTCAGTTTAGAAACTTCTAATATAACTATATTTAGTGAAAGAAATAAAGTTGTAATTCGGTCTATACTTTTCACTTATAAATCTAATTTATATGAATACAGGCTCTGAAACTTATGCTAATGATCAACTTATATTATTATTACACAATTAACTTTGGTTTATATATATTGAAACCAAAGGTCACCTAACATAAGAACTAGAAAAACGCGGAGCAATTTATTATATGCGGACGAAGTGGCAGAAAATAGCTATTCACCTATATTTCAATGATTTTTAAGTAAAACTCTTAAAAAGGTTTTATTTAAATGTATTAAAACAAATAAAATAAACTTTTCCCCTAAAACTTTTATTATCACATTGAAACGTCACTAGCACTACTCAATTTCAAAAGAAACGCGGTATTTGCCAAAACTAAGCCGAAATCGTGTTTGGTCCGTCACTAAATATTACCTAATTACAGTCTACAGATTACTCAAGATATTTGACCTCAACCACATAAATATAATAAACTAAGATTAGTTTGAAGATTTACAACGACACTTATTAGTTTTAACACTTATTAAAAAATACCAAACATGTTATAACTATTTCTTTTTAGTGTAATCCTATCAAACATAAAAGATCTGGTCGTGTACGGTCCTTCCAGGCAGATTATTTCACATGCAAAACGCTCGTAGTTTGAGGCAACTTTTTTTTATTCAATTATACTTTTAAAGTTAAATATAGAAATGCAGAGGCATTTACTGCTGAGAGTGCACGAACTTGGAGCACGAACACTTAATAATCTTGACACTTATCAGAAAAATACCAAGCATGTTATAACTATTTCTTTTTTTTGTAATCCTATCAAACATGAAAGATCTGGTCGTGTACGGTCCTTCCAGGCAGATTATTTCACATGCAAAACGCTCGCAGTTTGAGGCAACTTTTTTTATTCAATTATACTTTTAAAGTTAAATATAGAAATGCAGAGGCATTTACTGCTGAGAGTGCACGAACTTGGGTGAACGTTTTTAGGGCCCATTTCACCATCGACAAGTGACTACAGACTATAGAATAGTAGACGTATAACGACATTTTGGTATTTATTGATTTAAATTTATTTATTTAATTTATTTTAACATGCTACCCTGTTAGGGCGTTGGTAAAAATATTTTTAGAAATCATTTTAATTATTTAATTTTATGTTTTAACAAATTATATTATTATCAATTCATGTTTATTATATAATGTTAAATGTCAAATGAATTGTTTTATATATTTCTAATAGTCAATGTAGTTTAAAATAATTTCGAATTTACAATGTTGCTTCTTTGTATTTAATCTTCTTCTACTTCATTTTATTTAATATAGTACTATATTAAATAAAATGTCAGTCAAAATTCATAATAGTTATAGAAAAATAAATAATTAACAGGTTAGAGGGAGTAGATCTTACCTCCAACTTTCATTATTGACTTAGAATAATTTATTTTAGTAAAAGAGATAAGGTTTTGTATAGTCGATCAAGGGGGCAGCAAATTTGGATCACAATAATTATTTTTTTAATATAAAAAAAAACTATTTTTTCATGGAAAAAGGATTTGGCTTTTATTTCAATATTAAATACAGTAGTTGAGATAACATAACAGCCTTGGTACACTATTACCTATTCCGGTACTTCTTATCTCCTTAGCGTCACTTTTATAGTGGAGTGCCGTTAGACATAAAAGTGGCAAAAGACCAGAATCCAGGGCCAGTCTATGAATCTTTTAAATAACTTTAAAATGTATTTTTAATTGGATAAAAACTGTTAAAAAAGAATTTAGCCGATCTTATTTTTTTAATTATTTAATAAACAATTTTTAAAAAAGAAAAAAAGAGTCCGACAGTTTATTAATTCCGAAAACTATTTAAGATATTTCAAATCTGAAAAAAATTCAAATACAAAAGAAAATTTCCGGCACTTCACTATTAATACGTAAAACCAAAACTTTCAGTACGATTTTATTAAAATTCCGCGAACGGAGACTTTTATTAGACTTAAAAAGGGACTGCAAGTTTGTAAGGTATGTAGAATATGTAACTTTTTCAACTATAAAGGAGTTAGAGAAAGCCCTCCCTAAATTCAGGCGACTAGTTTTAACATATTAACCTGAGTAATTTTAATAGGTAAATTGAATAAAAATCTTCTTGTTTAATTCTAGATTTCTAATAAATAAATAAAAATCTATCTGTAAAGCACTGTAAGTCATTTAGACTGTTATACCATGCAGAAAATGTCGACCTTTTCCTCAATAAAACTGTAATATAACGAGTAAATAAATCAAGAAACTCTTCATAGGGAAATAAAAAGCGTAATTTACTTACTTTTTCTGTTATAATCTCTTCATAAAAGGATTTCAGATTAAATTGATCATATTTATAGACGGATTCTTCCGTTCGTAAACAAATCCGGCATATTTTTAAATCGGACATTATTATAACTTATTTACGAATGTAAACTATTGCAAATCCATCTTCATCACTTCACTCGTATATGTTACGCTTACACTTGATCAATACGACATAAAATCATTACTTCCTCTAAAAAAAAACTCCAAACTGATTGTTGTGCGCCTGTGCATTTGTGCAATCTATAATATCATAAACACAGAACAGATAACACATACTCTCCAGCGAGAGATCCTAAGTACGTAACACAAAGAGGAGAAAATTTTCGAATCAGTAGATACTCTGTGTAGATAAAGCGTGTGATTATTTCTTTTAAGTTTCAAGACCTTGTATCCAAGGCTTCAAGTAAATTATCCACGACTCTATGATTTCAGTTCTAAATATTCTATTTTAAGTACTAACAGCAGCATTTTTCTTTAGTTCAAATTGCATTCATGTTTATATGTATCTCTTAACCATAATTTTAGTTTAACCGAATTTTATATTATTGTCCTATCTATGGTTTACTATAAATTTTTGTTAGTTTTATGCCAGAGTCAAACATAGCTTCATTTGAATGATCATTTCAATGACCATGTAGTGTGGCCGGGGACTTTGTGTAACTTCACCAAGGTTTGTAGAACATACCGGGCCATTTTGAAAAGCTTTTGGTCAATTCATTCTACACCAGCGTCATTCCGGTGAATCTGCGAACGACAACTTACTGTTTACAAATGACCACTTTCAATCCCTCATAGACTATAATCCTCCTTATTAGAATCACCATATTTTTATCGATTAATTTTTATTTGTTTGTATCTTTAGGTACGTTTGTTTCGACGAATCTTCAAAATTCGTAGACTGATTTTGATGGTTTCTTTAGCAGTTAGGTTGTCGATTTTCTGAGCCAGATTAATAATATCTGGCTAATTTAATTTTAAAAAGACGAAAAATAATATAAGTTCTTATTGTGCCTAGGAGCTCATATATTTTATAGCAGTATTGTACATAAACGCATACCTTATCCAAATAAATTCTACTTTGAAGTCGCAGAAACGCGTCGGACTGCTGTTACAGCTCATTACTCTAGACAAAGCAGTTTGAAAGTGGAACATAGCGTACGCATGCGATATTCCCAACAAAATTACAGCCTAATGCTGCATAACGCTGCGGTTATTTCTTCGCAAAATATAAGTATTTTGTATTAATAGCTGATTCTTTATAAGTACAGCAAGAACGCCATATATTTGTTGTTAATATAATTAAAGTTCATCATTTACACCACACTAACCAGACATCCCATGGTGCTACAACCCCTAAATCTATTATTATTAATTTAAAAAAGATTTCAAAATTAAGTGTAAGCGGGTCATAAATGTTCATTGAATTTCCAATGCTGATTCGACGCAGTGACGTCGAAAACACTGTAATCATTTCGACGTCAGGCGTTTTTTGGACTATTAGGCAAATCATAATGACTTTTACAACTGTTGTTTTGCTTACTCTATGGTGAAATTAATAGGATATAGCGTTTTTGAATTATTACAATAGGTAAAACGAAGGAACAAGTTTAGTTCTATTGAAATTTTTAGAGTTTAGGTCCCGTTCGCCCTGAGATTTCTAATATTTTTTATTATTCTTCTTCTTCATCTATCTAGCATAGTACCGGTTTGTAGCTGTGGGGCGAGTTAGGTTGACCGACTGCCGTCTAACGTCATCCCCAGAATCCCCACAACCTCGACAATATCAAGACTAATATCACTCAGTGATATGAATCTGGTTCGGATATTCGGATATTTTCGTTATTCTTATAGGATATTTGGATATATTCGTCCGGATATTTGAAAATCAATGTTAGGATAGTAACCCACCTATCACCTGGCTGTATTAAGAGCTACTTAACATAGTGATCAACTGAAATGCCGGCCAATGACTAAGCTAAAGTATGTCAATCTTTTTAGTCAATTAAAAGGTAACAATAAAAGTGCTTTACAACCAATTTATTGAAGTCATTTACTTTAAAAGAAAAATCCGGTCTCTTTTCTTCGTTTCCATAGACTTTTTCTTTTATTTCTCAGCTTCTTATCAAATGTAGAATTCGTTTAGGCGCAGGCAAATTTGATTAAAACGACTTATAAATTCGAATTCTTTAACCATTGTGGCTAAAAAATAAACAAATTCTTTTAAACACACGGTCTTTCTTTTTCTGTCACTTTTAGGTTTTTTGTTTAATTTTCTACTTTAATAAGTTTCTACTTTAATTTTTCTACTTTAATAAGTTTCTACTTTAATTTTTCTACTTTAATAAGTTTCTACTTTAATTTTTCTACTTTAATAAG
>JANCMC010021608.1:2880532-2947429 GCA_024363005.1 Charaxes varanes
AAACCTCTAGTAACTGTAATAGTATTAAGTATTTGGTAGGGGCTTTCTGTAGAATAGAGATACTTATTTAGTCGGGTAGCTGTAAATTATGAACGAAGAATATTTTAAATTCTACCTCTACTTAAATTCCCTGATAAAATGCCATGCGCTAATGAACAGCTTACAAATATACGCCGTGAATTATACCATGATTAACCATTAAACAGGTACATTATGTAATCTGCGGCTATATTATATGTTGAGTTACGAGGCCGCTGCACAAATAGCATCCAAACGGTCGGCGACCTCTCACATTTTGGCGCTATGAATGCGACCGACTTACTGTGTACGACTTTTTCTCTATTATGTAAAAGGGCGAGACGCGAAAATGATAATGTTTGTTCGTGTAATGTCGATACGTACATAGGCGCTAATATAGCCTTAGTATTACATAAAATTTTAAGTACGTTCAAATAAATCTTTTGAGCATCCGGGCGGATTATTTAGAAATAGCTGACGTAGACGTCTATCAATGCCACCGAAGAGGTAGACCTCTAAGCAATTTATGAAAATGCTCGTGTGATGGCGTTAGCCCAAAAGCGAAGGCACTATATCTTTTTAATTGCACTGACTAACTTGTCTAAGTTATAAACGCACCGTTGGATGTGCCATCAATTTTTTTTTCTTTATTCTCGTAACAAATGGTGTGATACATTTGAATCGTGAGTCCCTGACTCCTGAACTAGATAAAACTGTGTGTCAAGAGCCAGTGCCCACCCTAAAGCTAGGTACATTTACCATTATATAGCAACTAAATAAAGAAAAATAGACACTTACAATACAGTATTAAACATCGTTTCAAAAACTAAAAGACAATGCATTAAACTAATCAATGCATTTAACATTGCTATTGCTTTTAGAACACTTATGTTTCCAATCGCTACGTGATATCGTAATTAACAAAATCGTCTGAATACTTTTACATTTTTGCAGATACGAATACACTTTGGTTGATCTTAGTACGATGTTAATCTTATTAGACACTTAATTAAGGACAGCGCAAACCTAATCATCGTATCTCGTCCGTATCGCAGGCCCTAAATTGAACTTTCTCTAATACTTTCATAGTTTCCGTGGGCGAGATGCTATCACTTCTTTACATTGGTTATGTTCAATACAGCGCCAATTCGTATGTCTTTTGAATCCCAATGATGGCCCATAGTTGCATAACGACGCGTTCAGAACATTGTGGAATCCAAAACAGGTAAATGGTTATACAATTTTGCAAATGTGCCAATATTTCCAGTTTTATATGCGATTTATTATGCACGCTTATCTTTTGCCAAAATATTCAATAATAATGGGCTTGAAGGAACTCCTGATTTAAAAAAAAAACACTTAAAGAATAAGGGGAGTGATCGAAGACTCGGAGAAATATGAAAAAGTTTTAGTATAAGTATATAGACATTTAAATAAAACTGGCAAAAAGGTAAATTCAGCTGTTGCATGAAAAAAATACGTACACATTTATATATATTTAAATCTACTAATATGAATAATTTTCTTTTAATAAAACGACTAATTAAATCTAAAAAATAATTTTATACCAAAAAGATCTGGATTTTTATTAATTTTTAGTTACGTAAACGTATTCAGATATTGTATAAGATCTTGCGTAACATGTAAAATTATTTCAGTCAATTCCATATATCTGCTACTTGCTGTTATTGAAATATTGTTGGAAGTTGGAGTTGAAAATCAAGTACGTATTAAATATCAAAATTCGTCTTTGTACTATATTTCATAATATTTATATGTCCGAACTGATATTAGCTTCTATTTGTATTTATGATAAAAATTGTGTTGGTCTAATCAAGAATCTTGGATAAAGGCTCTTAAATTGCTTTTCATATTACTATTCTCTACAAGGGACTAGACAGATAGAAAACTATTGACTCAGTACAAGGTTCATAGTACCATTTTAGTAAATTAAAAAATACAAATTATTAAAATAAAACCACACGAACACCGAACGAACGAACCGAACGAACACCAATTCCAAAAGATATGAATGAATTTTGTTAAGGCATTTAATGTGATTAAATTGTTAAATAGACTAACTTTTAAGTTAGATAAGCTTTAAGTAAGCAAATCTAAAGATTGGCGGGTTAATTTCGACCAGCCCACTATTTCTAGTTTTAGTAAATGGAGCAATCACCGTAAAATTTATTTATCGATCGATACGAGTTAAAATTCGAGAGCCTTGCCTTTAGACGTCCTTAATCTGACCCTGTGGAAAAATCTGACCCTGTGTGAACATCCTGCGGTTTTCGAGATTTCATTATAGGTGACCTTGTTTATTTCATTATAGTGACCCTGGCTTTTTGCTTTCATAAATGTATATTAAAGATAGATGCATGGAATGTTAACTAAAACTTATCCCAACACTTAATCATTCAATAGATAAAATATTTTTTCAGTGGATTTAAATATTAATTTTTATAATACATCGCCAACAAAATACAATCAAAAAATAAACGTTCATTAAATTAAACATAAAATGTGGTATCTCAATTATAGGCGATGGCAACATGCATAGAAAGCAACAAAGATATTAATATATAAAAATTGTTATTAACAAATTGAAAAAAATACGCCAAAAGCCGTTTCTTTAAACAGTTACAAAATCGATTAAAATAAAACATACCTACAATTCAACTATGGCATAGTAATTGAATTTGTCCTGCTTGTCAAGTGGGTGCGACGATACCCCAACGGCGATGGGGTTCGAACCGGGTATCTTACGGATTTCAGTCCATACCTTATACCGTTGAGCTATTGAGGCTCTATTCTTTTTCGTTTTCTGGGTCGACTATACAATAATAATTTGCCAGTATAATATAAGGCGATATATCAATCCTCGATTCGAATGTACCATTTTTTTTAATGTCTTTACAACTTTTTTGTGTATAAAGTTGTTTTTTTTTTGCATTTACAAAAGATAACAACCGTCATTGTCTAAGATATTGTTTATTCAAGATTTTTTAATTTTCTTAAGAATCTTGTCTAATCAATTATATATTTATATATATTTCATTACCTAAGATTCTATTTATATATGGAAAAAATATTTTTTCTTATATAACAAGGGGGAAAACAGACAAGCGGCGTACCTGAGTGTCTACCAACGCCCACAAACAAATACACTATAAGAAGGCTCGCAGATGCGTTTCTAGTCTTTGTCCAATGTCCCAAAGTCTGCATGACCGCGGATGCGGAGCGAAAACATCACGGTCGCACGGAATTGGCTTACCTTACAGAGTAACCACTGCACAGATGCTAACTTTTAAATCTTAAATTTATTACTAAAATATAAATTAATGGTTTTAAAAAATATAACGTTACATAAGATTATTTGGGTTAGCCAATAGATCAGAACTCAGTTTCGCTTTTTATTAAATGTTTTTTATTTCTCTCTTATTTTTACTGGTTCCAACAAGTTGAACCATGAGAAGGACCAGCCAAGAACTCGTAGTTACTCTTTTAAAAATAATTCTTACAAAAAGAGGTAAATCTTACCAGGATAACGCTAGGAAGAAGAAGAAGAATACGAGTATCATCATGCAACTAAATATCAGCGCCTCTTTGTGTTTTATAATGGAGCGGTTCGAATTATATTTCTTCGATTTAATCTATACAATGGGGTGATCGCGGATGCGGAGCGAAGACATCATGATCGCACGGAAATGGCTTACTGTACAGAGTAAATGTCGTATTTGTATTCTTAACAATGAAGTTATGTATTTTCTTTTTTTCTTTTTTTGATTCTTATATATCCACGTAACTATTGTTGCAAAGAAAAATATGTTTCAGAATGACTTTTTAGGTCGGACTACTACACTATTTAGCATGGTTGTGTAATTTTTGAAACTGTATTTTTATGCTTTTAACATTATTTTATATCCTAAAGTTTACCTTAATACTTAATTATTAATAATAATTTGCATGTTATTAAGTTAAATGTGCTTGAAATCAAATATATTTGACAATACTGTAATATCACATTTTTGCCAAATAAAGAATAATGATTATAAGATATATTTTTCTCAGCATCATTCACTCTGAATTTATTACGAAATACAACAAATACATTTAAAAAAATATTTGTATTGAAAATGTCATCGGGAACTTGTATCACTGATTTTTATTACAAGTGTTTTAATTATACTCAAAATAAAACAAATAATACTCAAGTATTTTTACATTTAAATAAGTTATAAATCACAAAAGGGCACTTCAATTCCATTTAAATGCATAGATTGAGATATTAAACATAAATTATTGTTAAACTAGATACATTACAATTTAGCAACAATTCAAATGAAAACTTACTTGCTCATGCAATTGTTCTTAAATTAATACAACAGGTTGAACTTTATGCAAGTTTTTAATACCAGTCGTCCTAATAAAAACTTTTATTCAAAAGAACTTGTAAAAGTCTACTTGAATAAAATATCATTTAAATTTGAACGTTAATTCATCATGATCAGTTTAAGAATAAGTAGCTCTTTATCTGTCTAAATTCACTTTTGTCGTTGGCCCTTTTTTGTATAGCTAAGAACAAGGCCACTTTTTTAAATTTATTTATCAATACAAAATACACTAACTAAGTTGGGCCGTACGTTGGGTCAAAGGAAAACGAATTTACTTAGAAGTAATATAATTTTAAATAAAACTAATTACACCAGGTTTCCTACAACTATTCACTAATTACTAACATATTTTCTTATTTTATAGAAGGATTCTAATCTCCAACTTCGAGACGAATCATTCTTGTAACTTTTTTTTAATATATAACTTTTTTTTAATGCTTTAGTTTTCTTTCTGCAGCCTACGCTGCTGCCCAACATAATTTAATGACATTTGATTACAATTTACATGTTTGTAACGCTATATTGTGAAGTTGGAAACTTGGGGTTACAACAAATTACGTTAGTCGTATCGATATATTAGCTACACTGTCGTTTATTATTCGCATCAAATGGTGAGAGGTTGTTAATAAAACAAGGATATCATCATAGCGAATAACATCACTAACAACAAGCTAGGTTAAAATAATTAAGATAAAGTCCTTCAGTTCTATCAACATTTTAGAAACGACTTTAACGCAAAGGATAAGAATGTACGCGTAGAATGTGTAAAAGATATATTTCTCATAGGCCGGCAATGCATCTGCGAGCCCTCCGGTGTTGCAGTTGTCCATGGGCGTCGGTAGTCACTTAGGTAAGTAAATACATATTTAAATATCAAATAAATAAATTGAGATTTTAAAATAATTTCATTTTAAATTTAGTCTTTGTTACGATACCTACACATGTACTTTTACAAATTTTTGTCTCTGTTATTCAGTATGTATAATTATTCATTTTTATTATTAGGTAGTAACAATTGTTATTATATTGTTTACTGTATTTGTTAAGAATATAGTATTAAAGATTTGTAATTTCAGTTTTTGTGATTTATCACCAAATGTTATAATAACAATTTAAAGAAATAATAATAATAATTATGATATACGTGTAAAGTCTATATAAATAAAAAAAAAATTAATATAGACTTTGACTCTGTGGTTTAACAAAACTGTAATATATTAATGTGACAATATAAGTTTTTTTCTCTTTGTTGGTAATACGATCCACGCATCTATATGACATAATATGTATATTTTTTAATATATAAACACAACTTTTGACCTATATTTTAATCTAATGTATAGCACTGGGTAAATGTGAGACTATATTTCAGTAGATTTCTTCAACTTACAGATTTTTGTATAAATAGTTACATTATTTTTACTTGTAGTCTTGATTCTGTGCCTTTCTTCTATTTAGGGCTCTTCTTAATTTTGTATAAAAGTTGTTGTATACTATATATATAATCTATACTAAAAAAGTAACGACGATTCTATCTCAGTCGCTAATTGCCCAAATAATAGATCTTAACCAATTATTACGTGATAGAGAAATGTTTTAACTTAAATATTAACAATTTTGCAATACTTACTATTGTTTTGTTTGCACAAACTACCATTTTAAATTTCAATACAAATATTGTCTACCGTCACTAAATATATCTGTCTTATTAATCTACTTATAACATAATGAAAGTTAACTATTGGTAATTTCTGTACCATATTTAGTGAATATTTTCTAGGATGACGCTTGTGGTCCGACTTTTTTTTATCACATTTTATTTATTTTAGCCAACATCGCAGAAACCTCAGTACAACCAGCCTCAATACTATATAGCATTTACAATGCATGCTATATAAAACAAGAAGATTCATAATTATAAAGATATGAATTTGCGTAGGATCATCAATAGTTAACGTTATTAAAAATATTATCAGCGGTATAATTAAACATACAAGTTCTAGTTCTGATGTTTTTAGAAATTTGAATTCTTATTTTGCCTCAAATGTCCACACACTTCTCATTAATGAACATACATATATATTAAAAGAAACAGGTTTCAAATAAAGGGGAAATATGGCACATATTTTAAACTGCCCTTTACCTATTGTGCCAACTTTAGTTAGCTGTGAAGTTATCGAACTGAGAATCGTTGCTTAAGTTCAAGTTAATTTAGATGATTAGTTTCTCCCACACATTTTAGCGCTAAACTATTTCGCAACGCACAATCAAATACTACTATTTGCACAGATAACCCAAAACGTTATGTAAATCGTCCGGTCAATCGACCTAGATAGAGTAATGGGTAATAGAGACCGCAGACCGCATAGCCGTTTTTTTCTGCAATATTAATCTTTAAGCCTATAAGTGAATGCTCAATTCACTTCACTATTATTTTTGTATCTCTCAAATGATATAATTCGCTTTTTAGGCGTGTACATTTTTTTATCATAATTTATGCGGCGTCATATTAATTAGTAATATATTTTTTATAACTTCATAAATTATATATTGAGGACAAACGTTGTAGAGTGACTGCACTTTAAATATACATTTTGCTTACAATTAGCTCTTCTTTAGAGTTCATTTATTTTGATCTTACTAAAGGAATGTACTTCACCTCAACATGGGAACCGATACATGGAATAATTTGAATATATCCGTCGTCGTTTCATCTTCATTTGTACTTTTAAGGGCGTTATTCACTGAGAACAGCTTATTTTTATAAATTATTTATGCTTGGGAAAAAGCCTAAGCTTACTTTACGAGATATTTACTGCTCCTTTAGACCTCTTAACCGTTAATTCAAATAAAAACGCATGAGAATGTTTCAACAATAGTAAAAAAATGAACATAATGCGTCGCGTGTCTACGTTACTCTGTGTCCGAAAGGCCCCCGGCTACCACGACCTGGCTCGCTCGAAAGCGCTATAAAATATAAACTGGCTATAAATAAGGCTATTTATGTATCGGTCAAGCTACGAGCGGTGTGCTAATTTTTTTTTTTGTAGAACAATATTACTTGTTATAATTTATATATAGGCAAAGGCAAAATATTTATGTACTTTATCTCCTTTATGTTTAAAGGGATTTTCTTTATTAAGATGTTATTGGTCAGTTTGATCTTTATATAACAATATTTTTTCAGTAATTCTTACTTGTACCTTTATCAAAAATAAAAAAAAACAATAATTGTTAGTACCGTTAAAACTCGAAAACGGTTGAATCGCTGTAAATCCTGTTTGTTTTGTTTCATTTCTCTTTTTTTCAGGGAATGTTAAGAAAAGAAAGAAGCGAAAAGTCGAAAGGAAATACTAAAATATACAGATTTGTTCGATACTTCAAATGGATTACGTTCGTCCTGGACATTTCGACTGTCATGCTATATAAAATTATTATTTTATAAAACATTCGGCCAGAATCACGTTTTGTGTGTCTCCTTGTGTGTGTGTGTGTCATATGTCATGTTTGGTAGAAATATAGATAAAAATATAAATACAGATGAGCCTAAAATCGGTCAAGACAACGTCTGCTAGGTCCGCTGGTTTAAATATAAATTAGTTGAAGTTTTAAAAAGCAAACTTCAATCAGGTCACTTGCGGTTTCACTTAAATTTAACAGTTTAAATTTTGCAATGGACCCAATAAAGTTTCCATCTCAAATATAAAACAATGATGTAAGAGACATTTGTTCTGCGGATGCACACTTTCTCACATTGATACACATCTTATTTTATATCTTACGCTATTGTTTTAGAGCCGATATTCCCTCGTATGTGACATGACGAAAATTGCGGTCCAAATTATTACAATTTTCGTAAATTATATGGCTAATGAATTTGATGAGGTGTTTCGCTACCTTTGCACTGCAGATTGCTCTACGGTCTACGAAATGTTACGTTGCTTCAATTTGGCTACTATATTCTTATTTAATCTCACTGTCAGGTTAAGTTTAGAAAGCTATTCTGCTTATAATGGAGATCCCAGGGCCGTAAGATATAACTCACCGCGCTTTTGTCACGTGTTGATCACAATATGACGCGATGTTCTTTGCCGTAATTATTAAATAAGTAAATGAGGGCTTTGCCCCTCGACGACACAAACATTATATATTTTATAAGCAGATGCTTTAGTTATTCAAAAGCAAGTTTCGATGATTTAGGGTTGTCACAAGAAATGGTAATGATTTCTAATAGGTTTATAGTGTTCTCAAGTATCTAATATAGCCAAAAAAATTAATATTTCTGCAGAAATTAACGTGTTTATAGAAAAAGAAAGCATTATAAATTTAAGGATTAAAATTCACCTCAAAACACTGAGATCGCTTATTGGAGCGCACTTTTAATATACGGTAACGTCATACGCTATGCTGGGTGTTTGCGCTATCACGCCGGATTGTTGTATTTTTGTTTACTTTTTTTTGTTATTCCCTACTAATCTCGCTCGCAATATAAAAATAAATACCTTCGTTAAGCTTTGCGTTATTTTATCAGATAAATAAATAATTGAAATGATTTCTGATTACTGTCGTCATTCCTATTCTTTGTATAATTTATAAACTCATTGTATACTATGCAAGAAAGCGATATCCAGTTTGACGCACCCTTATACCAGTGCTGGCAATTAAGAATTTTTTTTTTGCATAAACTATCAATGAAATAAAACGCTTAATGTCGCGGTTTGGAACAGGCCTTTGATCAGCAGGTTGCGTGTTCAAATCACGTCGGGCTCACCAGCCACCACTTTGGGGATTGTTAATTTGTTTGAGCAATTAAAACAATCACCTCTTCCATGCTTTTATGTTTATATCTACTATATAGTTATATGTTTATATCACTAGAATAAATGTTCTATTAATCTCGTATAATACAACAATGTTAAACAATACTTCTTTTAAAAAACCAAAAAGGTTTTTGTTGGCGACAATTAGCCACAGCCGGCACTGGATGCATAATGGGCGAAATTGGTAATGATGTAAATTGACAAAACTCCTATCAGAAGTATGAAAACCATATGATAGAAGACTTTATCTCCTGCCCAATGGGCTTTTGGCGCACCCACTATTAGTTGAAGATATTACAATATAGTAAGTAATTAAATATTATCATATACAAAAAAGGAAGAGGAGAAGGTCGTAGCTTCATCAGTAGCTGGCATAAGAGTCGATCGCTAGGTTAAGCAAATCTCACAGCGGTCGGGTGATAGATGGGTGACGAATCCTAACATTGGTTTTCAAAATATCCAACTTCCTCCATATTTCGGAAGGCACGGAAATCAATGGGTCCCGATTAATGTCACGTAGTGATATTATTAGTCGTGAGATTGTAGAGATAGTGGGGGTTCCGGGGATGACGTCAGACGGCAATCTGTCATCTTAACTCGCCCCACAGCCTCATCCCCTATAATTTTAGCGAACCCTGCTATCAGACCGGAATAACGCTAGTTTGAAGTAGTTGGTATATAAATAAATAAATAATAACTAAAAAGAAAATATATTTCTTTCTTTCTTAAAAAAAAAATATAATGAATATTTTGTTATATTTCGTTTATTACCGCTCCAGTTAAGCTGTTAAAACTGAGCCGAGGAGCTTGATTTGATCCGAGGACCTCATAGATTGAACTCTATCCTACTATCGTTGAGTCAACTAAGCTTTAATATTATACATACTTTTTAAATAGTTGTTAGATCTGCTTTAATACATTGTATGGTTATTTATATACTGGACTGGCCACTCTCCATGTGTATCAAGGGTATGGGAAAGTACTCTTAATGTAATCCTGAGTCTGTTTTCTTTTACACCACAGTTGCCGAAGACCGAAAAAATTGGAGGAAGACCATCACACGTTTTTTATCAATGAGGAGCCACGATCCTCAGTAATGAGGGAACGACTGAAGAAGAAGAAAAACACCACAGTTACCTCTGTAATATATAGATCCCATCAACAACACTAATGTGAAATGAAAGCCAAGTTTCTTGTTTGCCGACTTCAGCGACAAAAGAAGTGAGATCTAAATGGGTGCCAAGTTCAATTTCCAGTTTTGAAATTTATTTGAATAACAGCATAAAATATTTTATAACAACTTCAAATATCATTTCTTCTTATAACTAGGATGATATTGTGTTCGTAATGTAATCTTAAGTCAACTATATCAAGTCACTCCAAGGTAATAAGTCAGCTCTCTTCTTTACACCACAGTTATCTTTCTTCTTCTTCTTCTTAGCGTTATCCCGGTTAAATACCAGGGTCCGCTTAACTTGGCGTCACAGCATAAACACTTGAAGAATTAGCTCAAAAGAATAGATGTAATTCGCCAAAGTTTTCACTAATTCTCGAATCTCTATCGCCGTCCTTTTCTAACCTGCGCGTAATTATGTGTCCGTCTCTTTCTTTTTTGGCGATCCTTTCACCCCTATGAGGACGGAATGGCTGATGGATGATGCGTTATTCCAATAACAATTCGGTTATAAAAATATGTTACATTTTTAAAAGTCAAAAAAGTCTATAGTTTGATGACTCCTAAGTAAAGCATCTTAAGTCACATTTATGCCATGTCCACAATTTAACGTTTTCTATATGAACTTGATGTGTTCTATAAATTGTATTCATTTCAATGTAGGATACTTAAAAATACTTTACTTTGAAGTTAAGATAATTAATAGAACTCATCAAGTTAATTTATAAAACGTTAAATAAATAAATAAATATAAATATATACAGGACTATATGACACACGGACGTCTGTTCCTAAGGTAGACAGCTTAATGCCTGTGTTATAGGTAAGGCACCCCCACCACATTAGCGCTACCTTCAAACATTCTAAGCAATGGCGAGCTTGAGACGTTTATTTGGTCATTTAAGAAGCCGATACCGACATTGTTATGTTTAACTATTTCCAATTGTATTACACCTGTTGGAACAATGGATGGATTAAAGCAAAGTAGTTTAGCTTCTCATGCATATATATATATATATGTGTCTGTGTGACTGGCGAGACACTTAGCGATACTCGAGGATCTAATGTTTGATGATTTGATTTGACGAAAAAAAATTATCATTAAATATTTTTTATAACTGACCAGTTTTTGTACGACAAACTTTTTTGTACAGCAAATTAACCACGCAAAATGAGACCACACTTCGTTAAATTTTAAGGAGCTCTAGTAAAAATTAAAGTATCTACTTTTATTACATAATTATACCGAGAATCTCTCCTATACAACCTACTAAAAGACCTTGGCTTGTCAAGAACTATCATAACTTCATTACTAGAAAGGACATCTAAAGCCGAAGATAGAAACTATGGTAAGTGGATATTGAATTTCAAAAGGACCGGCCGAGTTCAGTTATCCAACGCTTGTGAATGGTTCGCGAAAGAAAATTTTATTGGAAAACTTTCCAGCTAATTGGAAAGTTTTCACTGGTTTTTATTAGGGTTCCGTAGTTCTACAAGGAACTCTAATAATTTCGCTCAGTCCGTCCGTCCGTCCGTCTGTCTCGCCGTTAGGTGGTCCCCATCCCTAGCATTTCCAAACTATAAGACGTAGAGACTTGAAATTGTCCATGTTGATAGAACACACTAAAAACTCATTAGGAAAATTATTCTGAACGAAATCGGGGGACAAATTTTGAAGTTATCTAACAAATACGTTTATAGCGTATCAGATACGGAACCCTTCTATATAAGCGTGTTTTGACCATTTTTGTTCTTGCTTTTGGCCATTTTTGTTCTAGATTTATACATAAAAATACAACGTGATGTCGTTTTCCATGTAAATAAACTCTTCCTTAGTAAATGGATGTCAATGTCGTAACGTAAATAGTTAGTTTATATCAATTACAGATGATTAACAAAGTGAATGCTTATTATGGAGGCTTATATTGGTAGCCGTGCAAAACAATTCTGAATGAGCAAGATTAACAACAAGATACAGCAAGAGATCCTAATGGATCATTGTAGCTCTGCAGTCATGTGTCTCCAAGTATGCTTTATCATTGAATTTACCACACAGCGTAACGCGGTAAAATTAATTAACTAGCTGTTTTCCGCGACTACGTTCGCGTTAAATGGATCTTCCCAGAGCCTTTAGAACTGCTTAATCAGGACCTATCGAGAAATATGTTGTTAGCGGATGTCTACTAACTATAAAATACCTCTTTGTCAAATTTCGTCTTTGTACGTCCCGTGGTTTTCGAGATTTCATGTTACGTGACCTTTCGCTTTTATATATATACATGGATTTGTTTAAAGTCTATATAAATACGTAAAGTACATAATATTACATAAATATAAAGAACAAATGAAACAATGGCGGCTATGCGGCAATGCACACACTCGTAATCACCTAGCTTTTTCCGTGCCCACTCGTGTGGAACACTTGTAACGTACTTGTATAGCAAAAGAACAATAATCATAAGAATTAAGTAACACATTGAAACAGTTTTTACGTAATAATTTAATCAAAACTTATCAGGAATCACTTACGTACTTTAGCTAGTTTAAAATGTGACTCAATTATAAAACGACATTTATAAAGGAGTTATAACTCAAGAACTGAGTAGCTGGTTTTGTTGTGGAGGCATCTCTGAAATACCCTGTCTCGTACGTTGATTTATGGAAAATGAGCGGAGCACCATAGTCACCATAGCTTATAGCTATTTTTTTTAATAAGGGGCAAACGAGCAGCCGGCTTTCACCCATGTGACTACCGACGCCCATGGGCAACTGCAACACCAGAGGGACCGCAGATGCGTTGCCGGCCTTTGAGAAATGAGTACGCTCTTTTCTTGAAGGTCCCTAAGTCGTATCCGAAAATTATTTTGAACGAAATCGGACAAAAACTTTTGAAGTTATTTAACAAATACGTTTATGGCGTATCAGATACGGAATCTTTCTATATAAGCGTGTCTTGACACGGTTTTGGCATATTTATTTTATTAAATTTCACAAATATACCCTCATATAATTATCTTGCTTAAGTAAATTATTGCTATTTTCGTAATTAAGGCAACGTGAGTACAGTAATTTTTTACTATTTTGTTACCAAATAGAAATCACCGAAAATACATAGAAATGAGAAAGGAGCATAAATAAATACAGCTTAGAATCAATTTTAAAATTAAGTTAGACGTTTATGATATTATCCCCTACACCCATACTACTTTGTCAATCAAATGTCGTGTTAAACATTTTTTATGACATTCACGTTAAAGATTAGCGATTTATATTTTGTTAATCTTGTTTTTTAACATAAATAATTGACACACATCCAAATAAAAAACTTTAAAGTAGATATATTGGGCTGTAATATACAAGTAACGTAAAACAGTGGGACCCGATTAATGTCACTTTGTGATATTAGTTGTAAGGTTGTAGAGATCGTGGGGGTTCCGAGCATGACGTCAGATGGCAATCGGTCATCTTAACTCGCCCTACAGCCAAATCCTCTACAATCTAAGCGGACCCTGGTACTTAACCGGGATAACGCTAGGAAGAAGAAGAAGCTAGTCGAAATGTCGATAGTCTAAAGTCGATTTGATTAAGAGAGTCTAGTCAATTGATTTAACGGCTGATTAGGCTATCTCATTAAATTATATTGTCTTCCTATCCACTTCCGTTTGCCACTTTGCCCTATGATGCACTTCCGGCACGCATTCGCCAGCTTACTTTTCAAAGTCAAGCGTGCCTAAAGAAGTTTAACTTCAATAAAAAAAGAGAAAGAAAATAAAAGAAAGAGAGAAGAGAGTCATATTAATTAAATAAAAAAAGCGTAACCTACAACTACACTGCCTATTGAAAATGTTCAAAGAGTTACCCGCAAGCTAATTAATTCATTTTTCCCTTAGTCATATCATAACTTGAGGCCAGACCAATATAAATCATTTCTTTTAAATATTCCTTGAAGTCCGTGGTAGGTTCCTCTTTAACCACTGCACTTTCACGGCTTTGAACTATTATTAGTGTGTTTTTGACGCGTCAACGTTTTATAAAAATCTAGGAAAGTCGATTGCACGCACGAAAAAGCATGACTCATTGTCACGTTTCGCCTGAGCCGAGCGTACAAGCAAGAGCGCGAAACAAGCGATAGAGAGGCACAATCGGCTTAAGAGTTCGATGTTATTACGTAAAGATAACGTCTAACGCCCATGGACAACTGTACTACATGAAGACTTGCAGATGCGTTGGCGGCCTTTGTTAATACAAAGTTGATGAGTATGCTCTTTACGAGTACAATAAATACAATAAACTCTTTACGAGTTTTAGTCATTTCTCAGGAAGTAAACTTGATTTTTATTTTGATTACAGGAGAAAAGAAGCGGCGAAAAGACGAAGCCCATGAACATCTGCACGACCAGAAGGCCAGCAGATGCGCTGCGGCCCTTAATGACGAGTTTAGGCCACCGGGAAGTCTCACGAACCGAACGAAACGCGACAACCACACCATCACTAGACGTGACAGCATTGCCGCCACTTCACTCCGATCTCATGTGAGAAAGAGGTAAATAACCTAATAATGACAAACACATAAAAAAAAAGAAATTATCCAATTTAGTGCAGTCGTTCGGAAGTTATGCACGTGCATACATTTCACAAGCTATCCTAACTTTCCAGTTGGATCAAACACCACACGATGTGCAAATTTGATTAAAATCGGTTAAGCAGTTTAGGAGTCTATCGCGAACAAACAATGTGACGCGTAATTTATGTATATTAAAATAAGATAGATTTAGCGAAATATATTTTTTTTTATGTGACAAGGGGGCAGACGAGTAGGCAGCAGGCACCGAAGTGCCTACCGGGGCCCATGGACATCTGCAAGACCAGAAGGCCAGCAGATGGGGCATTTTTGGAGATGGGAAAAATTAGCGTTGAAGAAAATATTAATTTATAAAAATGTTCAAGAACGAAATGGAATACCAAATGCAAAGCGATCCCGGAGTCTTTATAGATGGTTAGTTTCTCTATGTTTTAAGATTTCTATAGAACATTAACCTCTGCCACACATTCATAGGATGATCTTTTAACATTTAAAATACGCTTTCTAAGTCGTCCAATATTACATAATATGCGTATTACCGATCATTTATTTGAGAAGTTTCTAAAAGTCTGCGCGAGAGCTAACACGGAAGCCATTCATGAAACAGCTGTAATAAAATATTTTAACAGTAGAAACTAAAAAGTACAACAGCATAAATTCCTACCTTTTATATTATTTATGGAGTATAAATGAATATGGCGGCGGATATGTTTGCATGAATTTAAATAGTTCGTAGTAAAATAGCAGTAAAATGGGAAACTATTAAAACCCGTTATAGTTCGTGTCACGCTAGTGGTACGTACATAACAAATGGTCGTCCGTCCGTGCTGCTGCGGACGGTCAAGCCCCGCTTTATATTAATCTCTGTGATTAATGCGCCCACCGGCCATGTATTCTCCTGACCATCCAACAAGACATAACACGTATAATTGCAGTTATTAATTCATCGCGTTATTCTTTGCTCCGTACTATGAAACCTGAGTCGTAATAAGATGATAATCTTTTGTCAGTCGACTATACGTTATACATTTCCGGTATAACAATATTCTACTTTCTATTATATTTACTTTTTGTTGAATATATTTTTCATATTATTAATTAATTTATAAAAACAACACTTTTAAAGACATATATAAATTTCTCCCGGAAGTGAAACTCAAACCCAAAAAACCGGTGGTTACGTATTAAAGAATCACGTACATCACAACGCACGCCGTCTCTAGCTATAATGCCTTCTATATCCGGCCCTTGTTCCGGTTAGCAAACAACAGTTGTAAAATAATGATTAAATGTATTAATAGTTATTTGAGTGGCGAGTGACCGAGATTGTTTTTTTGCTGCGAGTGCTTATTTCGATTCCTAAGCGAGGGATTTTGCACTCGTGTGGCACAAATTACTTTTCACTTTAACAGCGAGAACACATAGTAAGTTTACTTAAAAGACAACACAATGTACAGAAATAGATAGAAATGACGTTTATAATGATTATTAATCAAAATAATGCTGAATATTTTAAAAGTTTAGGCTGCAATTATTGCGGGTCTGCAAATGAAAAGTTATAGTTTTTATGCAACTAGATTAACAGCGAAATTTTATTTCCGCTATATTTTAAGGTGCGTTCAGCAACAGCATGTTATTTAAAAACTTCTCGCCTCTTGTAGTGGTTAAGGCCTGTTCTCGAATAATTCTCATCTATCTATCGATAACAGCCTTTAGTGTGTCGGTCTTCGGACGTAGGCCTCCTCTCCATTTTTCCATGCTGGAAGCATGGAAGGATGAATGGAGCATGGAAAATTCTCATAAAAGGGTGAAATTAGAAAAGATTTATATGCAGCAGTGAAAGTTTTCAGTGGAACAGAAAGTCAATAATATCAGCGTGGAGACCGTGACTTTGACGAGGTTAACCCGAGAGCCGGATATTCCAAGGCGCAAAGTCTTCGATTTGGCTCAATATTTTAAAATAATAAATGGCCATATAGACCTTTAGAGTGTCGGCGTCTTGTCTGTGGGTGGTCACTTTTGAAGGAATTCGATTTTTCTGAGGAGAAAATCAAAATAGGAAGTAACGGCCAACAGAGTTGGTAAATTTTTTAATTAAACTTCTCGAGAAGGAAGTAATACTAGGAATAAAACTTCAATATTTACAAATTTGATGATCTTTCCAAACTTCAATTTGGACAAAAGTTTCAAATATGGAATTTGAATATTATTATATAAATATCATATATAAAAATGACTATCATAACTGCTTCGAAAAGGGCTCATTTGTAAACATAAACTTTTGACTTCGGTTTTTATTAAGACTTCGTTAGTTATAACTCTCTTTAAATCCTTTTATAACAATTTTGTTTTTATTTTCTATTTTACTTGTGATTTCTTTGTCTTTTCATATTGCAGTGAAAATGTTTTTAATGTTAATTTAAACAAATCGTTCTACACTTTTGTGGTTTTTATTTTAAATTAAATAAATTATTATTATACATTTGCATCCTTAAAAAAAAGTAATGGATATAATTGCGAAAATCGAAAAACAAAATGATATACGTAGATGCATTTGCATAAAAAGTAATAATGTTAGTAATAAGTTCCCGCAGGTTGCAAATACCGCCAGACATCTATCTGCAGTAAATTAGTTTTACGAACTGGGATTTAAGCTAACTTCTTGTGCGTCGTCTGAAAATCATCACAACTAATCATAACTTGGCTTTTGTCGGTTGGTTGACTATTTCTTCCCGTCTTTGTAACTGATACTAAATTTTTATTACATTCTACATGGTGTACCTATCGTTAGCCGGTACAACATGGCAGGTCACAGCATTTTAACATAATATCTCATCCAACATTTAATTACGCGTAACAGAAAGAGATAAGTTAAGATTTAACTAATAAAACCTAACTTTAATCACTTTGAACGATGTAATAGTTAAGTACATAACATAATGTTGTTTACTTTGGTCGTAGAATGTTCAGCACTTAATGCTGTAAGATATATCAACACGAAGCGAAGTAACAAATCAGCCAAAGTTGGTGTGGCACTCAACAAACGGCTGAACTAATTACAACTTGCATTAAGATCGATAGTTCCAGCCTGTTGAGTTCAACAAATATTTCAGAGGAACCAACCTGAATGTAATCGACCTCTGTGTGTATTTATATTAATTGATTATGCTTAGAAAAGAGTAAAATGGTTGTAAATAATACATTATTTTAACACATTTCTAAATAATTAGAGTCACGAACTGTGTCAAGCTACACTCCACTTCACTAAAATATAAAGTCACCGACAATATTTCCAAAAGAAGGCCACATCGAAAGTAGGGTAGAGACTGTTTGAGCCTTTCTGATAAGAAATATTTCCAATCTTACTGAATATTTCACAATGCAACGATACTTACCTCTATACCACTTTGCCTCTAACATGAGTAGTCCTCATGTGGTCACTGCTAAGTGCTGTCTAAAAGTAATTTTAATTACCTTGATAACAAATTATGTACACTATAATAATATGCAGTAAAATTACCGGTTAAAAAAATATTCGGTTCAGAAACTATGTAAACGTGAACTGTTTGCCGACTTTTAAACGAATAGAACCTTTAAAAGCTTTTTACATCTCTTGGAGAAGCACTCCGCATTAAAGTTAAAGCAGCATTTGCATAATGACGTCCGCACACCGAGCTTTTGTTGCCGCGCCCGCACAAAGCTCTACTCTACCTCAGAGCGTGAGATCGTTGGGAATGGAAACAGTTTGTCCCTAGCTGCTCGTACATCTCGTCAGTACATTTTATCATCACGTTCTGCTGTTTTTTACGACACGAGTAGGCTGTATTACACTAGCACGAGGGTTCGTTTCCATAACTGTAAGTAATGGCGAGTGACTAAGGAAGATTTGTTTAGCTTTGCTTATTTAAAGTGACTGTACAACTTTGAATTCGTAGAAGGTATTTTGAGATGAAAGAAAAAAATCACATACCGGTATGTATACAAACCGTTCCTCAAAACACTCTTTATGATTTCAGTAAATATAGTCTAAAACTTAACTACTATATCTCGACTATGTAAATATAATTTTATCCCTATCGTTTAGCTTTATGGTATCGAAGGATACGAACGTTGTCCGCAAAGTTTCTATTCATTGGCGCGCGGGTAAGGTCACTTTAATGGTCAGCAGGCAGCAGGCACCGAAGTGCCTACCGGCGCCCATGGACATCTGCACGACCAGAACGCCAGCAGATGCGCTGCATAATTATTTTAGCTGGGATAACAAAAAGTGGCATAAAACAACGAAAATTCTCGAAATTTAACAAAATTATTGAATCTAACCCGTCCGAAATTGCGTTCAGGTTTGAAAGCTCTAGATAACTTTCGAACCTAAATCTAGATAAAATGGCTGATAAACCAGGCTAGTAATATGCGCTCTATCATAGGGAAAAATGGCTTTCCGTATCGGATCGGTCACTTGCCTGAGGCAGAAAAGCATTTTTTATAAAAATATGATAATTTTCTTTGATATAAAGTAGAGGTGTACAACTGAAAATCTTAATTTTCGAAAATCCTTATTTTTGCCATGACTTTTTGTTATCAAGACTAAGGAGCAGTGACAGTGAACATAAATAAAAATAAAAAATAATAAAAGCCTTTTATTTCTCAAAATTAAATTATACAAAAATATCAATTTTTAATACAATAAAAAATATTTAATTAAATTTTACAATAAATTATAATATAAAAATGGTCGTGAAATTTAAATCTAAACAAATCGAGTCTGAAATGCTGTAAACTCGACAATGGCAAACGCAGTTAAATTAAATTCAGTAATTCCGATAGCGAAGTAAGTCAACATTAATATAAATGACTGTTGGACATAATTGTTGTTATGATAACGGCTTGCAATTTATATACCTTTTATTTTATATACTCCTTCTGTCTCAAATATATGTATATAACAGTTCCACGTAAAATAGGTGGGTATTAATTGAGAAGTTATTTGCATACGGACTATGTATGACTAATTTCGTTAAATACTCTCCGATAAATAAATTAGTTTTGACTATTTTTATTATCTGTGGTTTTGACCTATCTATACTAATATGTATATGAAATAAATATATACATGACTATATGACACACGGACGCCTGTTCCTAAGGTAGACTTAATGCCTATGTTATAGGTAACAGACGCCTGTTATACACAAATATTTTTTTTAGACATATATAAATACATACATATGGATAATACACCCAGACTCGAGGTGGGAGAATTTGACTTTTACTGACTACGCTAAACTTGGATATTTATACTGCTTTTTACGGTTCCGAAGTACTACAAGGAAGCCGTATAATTTTGCTCTGTCCGTACTTCCGTCTGCCCGTAAGGTGCCCCCCCTCCCTAGAATTTTCAAACTATTAGACGTAGAGAAATTTTCCATGTTGATAGAACATGCTAAAAATTCATTAGGAAAATAATTTTGAACGAAATAGGACAAAAACTTTTGAAGTTTTTTAACAAATACGTTTATAGCGTACCAGATACGGAACCCTCCTATATAAGCGTGTCTTGACACGCTTTTGGCCATTTTTTAATTTGAAATTTCGCTGTTTGGCGAACTTTTTTTAAGCCTTCAGTAACATGCCTACTATGTTCTACTAGTTTATACTATAGTACTGAATTGTATATAGTAGGAAGTACTACTAGTAGAATCTTATATTTAAAGATCAAAGTCAAAATCAAAAATATCTTTATTCACATAGTTTTTATTGCCAAATAATACTTTATGAATACACAATTTTCACAAGTGTATTATAAATGTAACGCTAAAAATAATGTATTGGAGTAATATATTATCAATGCATAATTTTTGGAATAATATCGTTTATTGCGCATTGGGTCCATGGGAACTTCATTGGGAAAAGAGTCTTAGTAAGACTAATACAGACAACAAAAACTACGTAAATAATCTAAATACGTTTGTTGTATATGTTTTTGTGACTTTAATGTCGCTACTAACAGAGTATAGAGCGGTTGGATAAAAAGAACAAGAGTTTTTTTTAATATTCCTTGAGCTCAGGCGAAGGTTCTTATGTTTGTCTATCTTATACCTTTATAAAAGGCTCGAAAGATACCGCAGTGCCTGAAGACCAAGCTTTTTAACCAATGTCGCTAAGTCTAGTGAACTTGCAAGTTTATATTAGTTCCTTAGAGTTTCAGTTATATGGCTCTTTTGTAACTTCGGTCAAATCCCGGACAGGCTTGTGTCACTTATGTCAATCCGTTTCCTTCGGTTTGTGAGACTTCCCGGTGGCCTAAACTCGTCGGTAAAGGCCGGCAACGCATCTGCTTGCCTTCTGGTTGTGTAGATGTGCCATGCGCGTCAGTAGGCACTTAGCTGCCTGCTGCCTGCTCGTTTGCCCCTTGTAACATAAAAAACAAGACTTTTAACAGCTCTTTTGAATCGCCAAATATTTTAAAAGCTACAACTGATTCCGAATAGTCGCGCCACGAGAAGAAATCAGCTAGAAACTAGTTAGGCACTCTTTTAAAAATAGTTTTTACAAAATTGAGTTCAATACCTTTCCTAAAGATCTTTGTAAATAATATATAGTATTCAATAGCACTTTTTTACAATTCCCCGATGAATTATTTCGTATCACCGAATCGACCCGTTGACAATTAATCACGTCATCGAGTCACCTACTTGATACTTAATCTACTCGTATTTTTTTTCTGTTAGCCTGTTGTGTCCCACTGCTGGGCCAAGGCCTCCCCCTTCTTGATCCCCGAATGTAGTTGTTTCACATATTAATATTAAGATATACAGGTTACGTGAATTAGTGGCATAGCAGTTATCTTATATTAAGATAAACTGCACTTCTCACATAGATCAATTGAGCAAAAGAAAACAACCAATTTTACAACCAGAGTTTAAACAGGCTGTAACTCAACGAAAAATGGTCTTACGACAAATGCGTTGCAGATTTTTTGTTCTGTTGCAAATTTCGGTCAAAACGTAGTAATTATTAATCGATATCTCCCACGTAAGTTGTTGTAAACTTGAATTTCCAGCTTTACAGTAGAACGATACAAAAAACTAAATTGTAATGTAAAAGTTACTTTTTAATATATTGTTGTATACAATATTGTAACCGTCCTTATTGAATATATAATTGTATACACAAATGTGTTATATAATGACGATTTTATTTCAATTCCTATGTTTGTAACGCTCTACTGTGAAGTTGGGAATTTTGGGTTACAACAATTTACGTGGAATAGCCATAACACTACTTTTAGTAGATTGTATAGGGATTTTGCTGGTATACCCCTTGCTCCTACCTCTACCGCGTATAAGCTGGTTTTATAAACTTTTTTAGTGAGCTTATTGGTTAGGTCAAAGTACTTGTTCGAAAATTAAAAAAGAAGATTTTTACGTAAATTAATCATCCTCATTTAAGGAAAAATAAATATAAAATGACTGCAATAGACAAAACATTGGATCTACTTCTATTTTAATAGTATAGTACACCACATTCTCAGACCTTATTCAGTGCCTGTGACTATATATGTTATATTTCAATAGGTATAAGTAACGTATGTTTTTATCCATGAAAAACTAATCTACTTTGCTGAAATCCACTAATTAATACTAGGAAACATTGGTTCAATGCTGAAACCCGAAACCCACACCAACTAACCAAACATCAAAGCAAAGCACTACATTAATATTCTCATGTGCATCAATGCACATTTTGGATCAATGCTGACGCATCATCATGCTTCAGTCATTTAGGGAGATTGTTGTACCTTCCGAAACACTGAGGAGGTCGGATATCAAATATAAACCAGTGCTAGAATAGGTTGCACAAAGAGCTACTTAACGTGGTGATAGACTAAAACGCCGATCGCAATCTCCTCGTCAGGGTGTCATCTATGACACGAAAATTCTGCACTATATTACCCGACACACTCTTGACCAATTTTCGGGTGAACTGTGTCCACAGACTTTTTGAAGGCAGGTTCCGAGCCTGTTCTAAATATTTTATTTTATATTTATTGGCTCGCTAGTGTTTATTACGCACAAAATAACATGTAATCAAATAACACTCATAAAATAATATAGCGCGTACGCACAAACATTTTAAAGCGAACACATCGTGCAATAAATTAAATTAATTCTTATAGATTCAACATAAACAATAAAACACTTAAAAATAAATTAAATCATTAAAAAAATCTTATAAATTAGAATAATACATTTAAAATAGATTAATTATAAATTACATTAAAATGAGATAATTAAATTATCTCGGTCTAGTACCAGGGTCCGCTTAATTAGCTAAGGATATGGCTGTGGGGCGAGTTAAGAAGACCGACTGCCGTCTGACGTCATCACTGAAACACCCACAATCTCTACAATCTCACGACTAATATCACTCAGTGACATCAATGGGGTCCCACTGTTCTATGTGTCTTCTGAAACACAGGGGAGGTCGGATATTTGTAAACCACACATGATCACCCATCTATCACTCGGCAGCGGTAAAAACTGCTTAACCTAGCGATTGACATTTAATGACTGAGGAAAAACAAATTTTTGTGCTACATTTATATCGTGGCTCTAATGAAGATAAAAATTAATGTAAGAAAATTTTGGAAACAAATAATTTGTGGATTTTTTAAAATTGTTCTAGGAATTATAACATGATGTAACAATAAAATAAAAATTATTTCAGTGTTAGATAGCCCATTTATCGACGAAGGCTATAGGCTAAAAAATAATTAGTACTTTCTTAAGATTAATTACTAGAATATTTTCTTCCAAGTAATGTAGTAAAGCTATCATTAATCACTACATAACTGGTCACAAAGGATGCCTTTTTTGCTTTGAACCAAAACAGTGCAGTGAAATTCTATAACTGCACTTGTTTTTCATTAATGCACCGTTTTTTTATTATGATATAAATTTAACACAGGTTTAATATCTCATGAGAAGTTTCATATAAAATGTATGCATTGGATCAAAATGATACTGGTTGACAATAAAAATCGAAAAAAAATAAAATAGTGCCTATTCTATACCATTTTAAAACCTTCATACTACTTATATAGCAAGAAAAGTAGATTATGAGATTGTGATGCTTTACCTTTAAGCTTAAGCTTAGTGGTACTTAATCTGAGTTATTGGGTGGGCAGAAAAGTTTAAAAAAAAATAGATGAAACATGTTTTCATTATCTACATCTGATCTTGCCCAAGGTGGGGCTGTCAGCCCTCTTGTACTATAATCGAGATGATCTGTTTTTGTTTATTTATTTATTGGTCATAAATATGGAGTAATTTTAATAGACACTATTACGGAACACGATATTATAGTAAATCAACTAATGATTGATTGCATTAATCGGGTCCCAGTGTTTTACGTGCCTTCCGAAACACAGAGGAGGGCGGATATCAAATAAAAACTAGTGTTAGGATGGGTCACCCATCGATCCGATCGCAGCAAGAGCTACTTAACCTAGAGATCGACTTAAATGTCGATCACTGATTAGGTCACGACCTTTTCAGATAGTCAATAAAGGTAATTGAAATCACTTATCAAGAAATTTAAGATTCGCGTCTATTGGAATACACAATCATATATACGTATATAACAATAGATGAGCAATTTTTGTCAAAAAATCTGTTTCCGAGGATCACTAAGTCCTGTGACTACAATGGGATAAGCTAAGATATAGAATATCTGCGCACGTGTTCCAGAGGACGTATGTTCGAGTCCTTTGGCGTATAATTTATTTAGATCAATCGCAGGTGGCTAGATAGCTGCTTAATAAATCAATATATCAGGTACGACATACCTCACTTCATATCGTGATACAAGTGATAACCGATACTAGCGAGCCATTATCACCCTTAACGTAAAGTGATATGGTTCTTATTTATGTCCAGGATAGCGTTACACAATGGCTGGCTGCGTGCGCGCACAAAAGTGGCGAACAATTTATTGACACAAGTGGTTTCATTGACTATATAACTACCATAATAGGAATAAAAAGTTAAATCTGATCGTTCTATTTTTATATTAACTACTTACTTCCAGACAAAATTTGAACTTTACACTTGTCAAAAAAATTGTAATTCTTCATCATCATCATCGCCTTTATTTATTAGAAAATTAGCTTACAGGAACTTCAAAAGGAAGGAAGGTAACTTCAAAATAAAAATAACAATGAAAACTAAAAAAGTTTAAACTTCGTATCAATCGACACGCCTACCTCCAGAAACATAGAACTTAATAATGCTCCAACTAAACATAATTTTATAGTAATTAATATATACACATGAAAATTTCAGTATAAAACTTATAAAGTTAATGATAAATAATTCAAAGCTAGTCTGTGTATGTAATGTGAGATTGTATATGATAGTCTGTATGAGCATGAGTGTGTGTAAATTTTGTTTTTACACGTTTGTTATTAGGGGTTTACCGTTTCTTCATAATTAAGTGCTAGTAGCCACTAAATATTCACTAGTATATACTATTTCCAAGTACGAGTGGTGAGGGGATAAATATTTAATAAGTTATTGACTTTTATGTACAGTCTAATTCTTAAGAAGCCATAGTGACGAGAAGCAATTGCATTGCGTCATGGTTCAGTTTTTATTTTTTTTTATAATTCGGGGTTATACGGGACCTAATTCATCGTTCTCATTTTTAGGGTTCCGTAGTACTACAAGGAACTCTTATAATTTCGCTTTGTCCGTCCGTCTGTCTGCCCGTAAGATGGCCCCCCTCCAAACTATTAGACGTAGAGACTTGAAATTTTCCATGTTGATAGAACATGCTAAAAACTCATTAATTAAATTATTTTGAACGAAATCGGACAACAACTTTTGAAGTTATTTAACAAATACGTTTATAGCGTATCAGATACGGAACCCTTCTATATAAGCTTGTCTTGACACGCTCTTGGCCATTTTATTAGATTATATTGTAAATAAAGAATAGAAATTTATTAAGGTATTCGTAATACTGCCCTCTCCTGTCCATTTAAACATTACTAAAACTGTGCAGCATTTCGATTAGGGTTATTATGATGCCTCAAATCTTTAATCAGTTTTGCAATTGAAGCTTTAATAGTCCGCGGTTTCAAAAATTTTACGAGTTGGAGTTGCAATTTCAAATTTTCAACCGAATTCAAAAGACGAGGAGGGTCTGAACACGACCGTATTTTTTATGTTTGCTACCTCAGAGCGTTTAATTGTGCGAATCGATTTTGATGACCCTTTTTCATTTAAAAGCTGGTGCTTCCAGTGTGGTCCCATTTTAATTTGGTCCAGTTCAGATAATTTGAAATTGTTTTTTTTTTTTTCAAATATGACAAAAGAGTGTTATGTTAAAAAAAAAAAAATCCTTACCTCGTTGCCATACGCTAATAGATGATGTACTGTAATTAGGGCTTTGTATACCACCACCCAGTTGGTGTTCTGTGTGCGCTCCACCAGAAGGTTAGCCAGTTGCGGTATTGACACGTTCGGCTCATTTGTGCAATGGACTAAATCTGAAATAGAAGACAACATCTTTTAAGAACACTGTACCAGTACATTCCCTTTAAAAAAAAAAAATAATAATAGGAATACTTCTTTTAGGTATGTCTAATAATCCCTTTTCCTCTCCTACTAAGCTGAAATTAAAAGCTTGTATTAGGAGTGGGTGCGACAATACCCCAACGGCGGTGGGCTTTGTACCGGGTACCTTGCGGATTTCAGTCCATACCTTATACCGTTGAGCTAGTGAGGCTCTTAAACTTCCTTACTCGTATTCCTAACTCGTACTACATTTTTATGGGAAGAGATGGAAAAGTATTTTAAGTAATCCATACATACATATAAATAATATTGAAGAGTCTATTTATAACATCGAAATTATTTTTTAGATGTCAATCATTTGGAAATTTTGCCTGGAAAGTTTTACGGGACTTTTGAAAATAGCCAATTTTATAGATTTTGTTCTTTCCGAAATTCGACTTTGACACCTCGTATTTGTGCTAGTCGCGCCGCCATATTGGAAAAAATGGCGCCTAAAAGCAGTTTTATCACAATATCTCCCTTCAGATTCAGTCCACTACCAATTTTCAAAACTCCTAATAAACTTCCCAGCTAACCGATATTTTTCGTATATATATGATACCTATAACAAAAATGCAAGTTAAAACATTTTTGCCTGTCTGTTCTTTCCGGACGATCTCCGAAACGGCTGGACTGATTTAGACAGGACTTTCACTGGTAGATGGCTGAAATTACTAGGAATAACATAGGCTACTCTTAGTTAAATAATTAGAGTTCCGCACAAAATCTTATGTAAGAAAGAGGTACTGATACCCAGACGCGACGACTCGATTCGGCTGCAGATCAAAAGGACCGCAAGCGTGGTTACTGCTAGTATTAACGAAAAGTAACTCGAGTGTTTATATTTTTCCATTAAAAACCACAATTCGTATGATGTTCACAGATTTAAATTTTGTATAATATATTTTCGAAATTGTGTGCGATTTTTCAGACTTTTTATATTTAATAAGGACCTCTTAAAGCACACTTGTCTGGCATAAAAGTAGGACAAACTGTAACAGCTGCTGAGATAACTTCGAATGGGTAAAGTAGCATTTGTTTCGACGAACATTCTGTTACATTACTATATAATGTAATTTATCTCTAATTCTTCTTCTTATCGTTTCAATAGCAAATTTTTTAAAATTACTTGGTATATATATACTAGCGAGGAGGTCGTGGCCTAATCAGTGGTCGGCATTTGAATCGATCGTTAGGTTAAGTAGCTCTTGCTGTAATAAGGTGATAGATGTGTGAGGCATTCTAACCCTTGTTTACATTTGACTAGTTGTGCCCGCGACTTCGTCTGCGTAAAATTAGCTAAAAAAGATAGGAGAAGAAGCGTGTGAATATATAACCTATATAGCCTTCCTCGATAAATGAGCTACCTAGTACTAAAAGAAGTTTTCATATCGGACCAGTAGTTTCTGAGATTAGCGCGTTCAAGCCAACAAACATACTCTTTAGCTTTTTTATATTAGTATAGAAGTATAGACACCAGACCTCCACATTCTTTCGGAAGGCACGTTAAACAGTGGGACCCGATTGATGTCACTGAGTGATATTAGACGTGAGGTTTTAGAGATCGTGGGGATTACAGGGATGATGTCGAAGGCAGTCAGCCATCTTAACTCGCGCCAAAACCAAATCTTAAACTAACCAAGTTCGTCGGTCCTTAGTTTCGATGACCGTTAAATATATAAATTGGAGAGAGACAATCTTAATATATAAATTACGCGTTGTTTGTCCGCGATATATTCCTAAACTACTAAACCGATTTTAATCGAATTTGCACACCATGTGCAATTTAAACTAACTAGAAAGAGAGGATAGCTTACATCTCTATTTATTTATTGTCGGAAATAAAAATGAGTCGCTGAAATGTAAGCACGTGCATAACTTCCGAGTTACTGCACCAAAGTGGATGATTTCTTTTTGGTTGTGTTCGTTATTGTTAGGACAAGGTCTGTATAATAAAAAAGGAATGGCAAAGCGAAAACGAAAAGAAAAGGGAACGTAAACGGAACGGGAACGGGGAATAATGTTATACGATAATATAATGTAGTAAATAGTAAGGAATCCAAAGTTCGGGCCGGATAACGTCTGCTGGTGCCGCTAGTTAAATAAATAAATTGTATTTAATTTACCTGGCAAATCTTAAATTCCGTCCAAGTTTTGATTAAAATGTTAAATTAATACAGAATTCTTGTAAAAAAAGGATAAGCTTAAGATGGTTTTAAATAGGCTGTTAAGATACAGATATAAGGATGACCTTTTTTTCCTATTTTACATAGTATGCGGAACGCGTATATAGAAAATGTGCTACTTTAAGTATCTTAAATATACAGTAATATATATAAAACGCTGAAGAGTTTGATTGTGTACTTGAACTAATCTCAGGAACTGCTGGTTTGATTTGAAAAATTCTTGCTGTGTTAGATAGCCCATTATATCAAGGAAGGCTTTAGGCTATATACCATGACGCTAAAAATCAATCTCTTGTTTTTTAATAATTTTATGCGGGCGAAGTCGAGATCACAGCTAATACGAAATATTCCAATTATAATATACTTATAATAAGTGTCCGGGTGCGGGTCGCAGGAAGCCGTTGGATACAAGCGGCGCAACACCGCCATTCGTGGAAATTGATGGAGGAGGCCTACGATTGACGCGAAATAAAACGAGAGCCCTTTAAAACCTTCTCCTTTCTAAATGGTGGCAATAACATTTTTTCAAGCCATTAATACCACCAACGTGGAGTTAAGTGGATCAAATAAACACAGATAATAGTATAATTATGTAAATACAATTACTTACATATGATTATTTACTTTGCTGGAAGTATTTGTATAAAATAAATAAATAATTAATTGAGAAAGATCTTAGTTGCTGCAAATTTGGTGCAGACATATTAATAGTTATTCCATTAAAATCGGATAAAGATTCTGAAGAAAATTTTTTTAGAAAATTTTCTAACATTAAACTGGACCTTTCCAGACATTACTTCAACTTTTATACTATTGAACTATTGAGGCTAATACTTAAGTTGTTTATAGTATAGTACTGATAGGACCAAATATTTCTTATCATCGATCACTTTCAAGTGTTTTATGAAGGTATATACACGATTAATATGAATTTAAGTAGTTTAATTTCAAAGCAGATAATACGTTTTTGCTGTGGTTATTGTAACAATTATGGTAGCCATAAATGATATTTTACCCTGTTTAGCACTCTTACTTCTTTAGGAGACCTACCTATTTACTTAAGTTGTATATGATTTTTACATACGCTGAGAATTTTGAATAATTTCCAGATTATAAATTATATTTTAATAGGTTAATGTAAGTGGATAATCCTAATATAATATTAACTTCAACGTTTTCAGGTTATTTTACTTTAATGTTATTTTTTTCTCTTTGGTACTTACTAATTTTAATTTATTGTACTTTAATTATAACTGTTTAATTTTAATGTTATTTATACCTTTTAACCAATTAGTGTAAGTGATAATGTCATTCTTATTTTATGTAAATAAAAATATAAATATGTATAAATAACTCGAAACAGATGCCGGTAGGGAGTTCTAAGCATTGACCGATCTCATAGAATCAAAGAAGCATATTGGGCAGAACATAATACATGTATGTACAGGGATATTTCTCTAAAGTTGCACCGCTCAATCTTCGTAACCCCAGGGAACTAATTAAATAATTCCTGGCATCAGGAGCTTTTACTTAATGACAATTTAATGCCACGGACTTGGACTTAAAGTGTTTATCTTTAGAATTACCTGCTTTGTAGCTCTTGAGATCCAATACATTGTTTAAGTAAAGCTGTGCTGTTAAATTGTTACAACTGAAGACAATCAGGAAATAGGTTTTAATTCTTTTTCTATAGACTTTCCAGAACAGAATGTCGTTAATATCTCAAAACATTTTCTTAGGACACCTTACTGTACACAAAATTTGATCTATTTACACTATTATGGCTTTTCAACATTTCATATTGGGAGGCTGTGAAGTGATAGTTAAATAAACCGATACAATTCAGATATTTACTCAGAAATGGGACCAGTTTTGTATTTTATGTTTTTTCGAACGGATAATTAAATATTTATACATTTAAATTAATTCACATGTTTTTTATTTCAGTTTAATAATAAAAAGGATGAGGAAGTGTAGTTGTGCCTTTAAGCCATGGCCCGTTAAAGTGCGCTTCGGTGAGTCATGACAGCGGTAAAATGTACGAAACTAAATACTTACAATTTATTAAGTAATATTTATGACTGTCATTGATGTATGGTTTATTATTATTTTATTGTGAAACAACATGGACTGCATTAAATTTAACTTAATTAAAATTTTAACAAGACAACAAACACACTTCATATTGTCAGAACTGGACCAAATAAAAGTCAAGCACCAGCTTTCGAATAAAAAAAGAAAAAAGTACTTAGGTAAAAAACATCAGTCGAATTGAAGACCTCCTTTTTTATGTCGGTTGAAAAAGTGTAGTAAGTCCTATATTTTTAAATTTACTACTTTTAAAGCTAATTGCGGATTCCCTGGACAGCTTTTCGGACCAACGTCTCAATCCTGGAGGAACTCAAGATCAAAGAGAGATTATCGTCGACTGTGCAAACGTGAATTCTTAAATACTTCGGTCATGTGGTCCGTAACGAACACTCCATATACATATAATTCCATGCGCAAGAAGTTGCGAGCATTAGCTATTTAACCATAAATCTAAATATTAATAAATATGTTAAAGACGGACTATCATAACATTCCGGATACACTAATGAAGACATTATGGATGGTTTAATCGTGTGAGCGATTCTATTATAGCAGGAAATGTTTAATGGAGACGTTTACATACATTATGACTAAACCGATATGAATTTGCTATAATTATATTTATCAGAGCTATCCTATCCAGGAAGAAGCTCAAGCAAATAATGAGAAACAAATAAAAAAAAGAAAAAAAGCTTATTAATATTAGGTATACCTAAAGTGTCCCTAGAATTTATTCAAACATATCAATACAGGCAAATACCGCTATAAATGGAAGTAAATATTGGAAATGTTAAATACATTTCTAATATTCCTGAAAAAAAAATAGACAGGTAGGAGCAAAAATAGAAATAGGAATATAAGAAATGGTTTTCTTTGAAGAACAACAAAAAATAGATGAGTAGTAATACATTGCAAAAGTGCTGACCTGTTGTACCCATCTTTAAAACTGCTACAGGCAGTCAACAAGTGTTTTTTTTTTGCTAAATTTCTATTTTATTGTCATATATTTATTTGTTAGCTGTTTGTAGTATTTATAAAGATTAAATTATTTCATTTCAAAAACAATCCGCCATAATAGCTAAAACACCCAGCAAAGCATGTGACGTTACCGTATATTTATAAGTGCGTTCCACTAAACAATTGCAACGCTTTAAAGTGCTCATTCGGATATTCGACATTTGATGACTGAGATCGTTACTGTTGCGGTGAAAATGACGAGGTGACGCTTAGTGGAGGGCACTAATATTATAAAGTGACGTCACAACAACTTCTAGTGTTTTAGAGTGAATTTTAATCATTAAATTCATAACGTTTTTTTTTTGCAATAAAATGTTAATTTTTGCAGAAATATTAAATTGTTTGGCTATAGTACATACTTGAGAATATTATAAACCTATTTTTCATAATTTTTTTCTAGTTTGAGGACTACTGAATCACCAGGTTCGTAACAAATTTTGTAACTGAATTTATTTCCAAATAAATATACATTATTATAGTACTAAATAGCATACATTACTATTGATACTTAAAATTTAAATTCATCATGAGCTTTTAATGAAGCAAACCAGCGATGGAAACTGAATATCTCTCTCTCTAACTCTCTAACTGAATATCTCTCTCTCTAACTGAATATCTCCTCTCTTCTGAGAGAGGAGACATTGTCCAACAGTGTGATCTTAAGGGACAGTTACTTCTTAAACTCATATAGTGTCGTTAGAGGCAATGAATAAGGTATTCATATATATGTAATGCTATTTCAATTTGCATCACGAAGAACCAGTTTCTGTAGTCATATTATCGCTCTGTCTATCATCTGTCTTGAAATCTTCCATGCTATCAGGACACACTATAAACTCATTAGGAAAAGTATTTTGAGCGAAATAGGACAATATCTTTTGAAGTTATTTCACAAATACCATCTCATAACTTTACCTTTCCGACAACCTAGTTTCGCTCGTTTAGTGACGACTTTGGCCGTGTAATCGCTAATAAGCGATGTCTTCTACACAACCTTTAGGCAAGAAATAGCGCAAAGTGACTGCTAGGTGGTGTGTCAGAAAATATTGGAGGATAAAATAATATTATATCATAGAATAGAAATAACTTTTATCCACTTTTTAAACCTTACTGCTCATAATAGGTGTCGCATTTAACAGCAGTCGCATATGATAAGTCCTTTTAGCCGGTTGTACATTATTATTTCATAATAATCAATTAACATCGTATGTTTAGGGTAAACGTTAACACAAACTTTCTCTGACATACAATATGTAAAAAATATTGAAATCACAATTAGAATCGTTATATGACACAACTATATCTAGGACTGTTTTGATGTTGAGTTTAGGATTTAATTTGAAGATGATTCTTTTACATTTTCTCAAAACGGAACAACCATAACAAGTCACGCTTCTGCGCCCCGAGAGACGCCTGTTATACAAAAATATTTCTTTTAGAAATATATAAATACATACATATAGATGATACACCCAGACTCGAGGCGTGAATCGAACCCACAGAGCGGAAGGCGGGGTCACTGCCAACTGCGCCAACGGGCCAGTCGTATAGGGTACAAATTGTAGTCGTAAAATGGTTGGAAAATTCAAAGTACAAAAAATATGTATACGTATTTTTCTTCTGAATGTTGAATAACATGATAAAATTATATCATTTTTCTAAATATATTTTTTTTCTTTTTTGTGGGAAAAAAACAGCTACAAAAATATTACGAACTATGCAGGCCGCCATTGGCTTTAAGCGCCAATCTCTTAGAATAAGCGACAATTTTAATAATACGGTAATATTCCGCTAAATAGTATGTCCAGCTGAAATCCGTTAGGAACGGATTTTTGAAAGGGCCTAATCAAAGAGGTCTCTCGCAAATTTAATTTAACGTGTTACGCAGACAGAGCCGGTGGATATGTATAGTATTATAAAAAAATATTAGCATTCGCACGCCTTCCTGTATATGAACTACAATTGTACCAAACTTCATTCTCTCCATCTGCCCAATTTTCCTAAAACGGTATCTAAATTTTTCGCTTCACGTATTAATATATAAAAATAAATACCTATTTCCCTTGGTCACGGAATCACGCGTGATCGACTGAACCGATTTCGCTAATTCTTTTTTGTTGTATTTGTTATTGTCAGTAGAAGGTTCTTTTGAAAAAATTAGGAAAAATGCGCGTAAAATTAGAAAATTTAAGAATACTTAACGACCATGTTAAATTATTTCTAATATAACCTTAGCGCTTTTGATCGGGATCGGGAACGGGAAAGGAAAAGAGAACAGGAATTATATTATAAGATAATAGAATGTAGTGAATAGTTAGCAACCCAACGCTCGGATAGGACAGCGTCTGCCGAGTCCGCGAGTGTACAATATAAATCTACCAGTGAGCATATAATATCACAAAATTACGAATAGTTTCCCTCCACTGAATTCGTTCGTTTGTATCGTATCAATTTTTATCGATATCGATTTTGAATTTTAGCCATTAATGCCCCCCCTATAAACATTTCAGTTATAAAATTTTTGTAGGAAATTTCTTCCCCGTTAAACCGTAACCCGACTTGACCAATGGTTTTCTTATGATTTTATAATTAATCCATAGTTAATTCTGCTTTCTGAATGTAATACTTAAAAGCCCTAAGTGATGGTCAAATAGCCCAAGCTGCGATTCATTGAAAACGAAAAAAAAACCTCTGTGTTAGACCATAATTATGCTATATGAACATCTTACAGGTTATCAGGTTCTGTCCAAAAAGCTATTAAGAGACTAGCCACTACTTAAAGAGATCACAAAATGGTCGATTTATCGCCCTTGCAATTTAAAAAAGCGGGCCATCACAGCGAGTAATGTGTAATAGTACCTGCAAATGGTAAGAAAAAAGTAATCAAAAAATTAGAAGATGTGTATAGGAAGGGGGTGTAAATATGACCTTTTCATTGGCATGCAAATTTATTGTGTGTCCTTGAATAAAGTTCTTATTATTATTATTATTATTATTATTATTGATAAGACTAGTAGTATTGATTAAGCTAGTAGTATTGATAAGACTAGTAGTATTGATAAGACTAGTAGTATTGACTAAGGTAGTAGTATTGATTAGGCTAGTTGTATTGATTAGGCTAGTAGTATTGAGGAGACTAGTTGTATTGATTAGACTAGTAGCATCGATTAGACTAGTAGTTATAAAGTACTCTGGACCTATTCTTGGTATCTTATCATAGTCTGCCACCTACTGTTATCCCGGTCTAGTACCAGGGTCCGCTTACATAACAGTGGATGTGACTGTGGTCACCCCACAGTTAAGATGTACGACTGCCCTCTGATACCATCTCCGGAGTCCCCAGAATCTCTAGAATCTCCAGCTTAATATCACTCAGTGACATTAATCGGGACCCAATGTTTTATGTGCCTTCTAAGAAATGATGGAGGTCAGAAGACGCTGTCCTGCCCAAATGTTGGGTTACTTACTATTTACTACATTCTAATATCCTATAATATTATTCCCGTACTCGTTCCTTTTCCCATTCCTGTTCCCATTTTTAAATTCTCTAAAATGCTAGGGTTAATTTAAAATTAATTTGATAGGATAGTCAAGTATTTTTAAATTTTCTAATTGCTCAATTTTGTTAATTTCATTTTTCATAAGAATCTTCTCCCGAAAATAATAAACACAACAAAAGAGGATTATCGAAACCGGTCCAGCCAACGCCTGTTGCTCTGACCAAGGGAAATTGGGATTTATTTATATATATATACATACTTTTTCAATATATCAAATAGTCATCGTTTAAAGTGTATAAAAAAGCTAAGAATTTTTACTTCAGTCCTGTGGTCTAAATCACATTTCTTTTTCTTCAATATTTTAGATAAACGTTTTTACAAAAACTACCCTGCGTTAAAATAAGTTATTGTAATAGATTTGCGCAGCCACCCCATTCCTCTAAGCTTAATAGGAGGGGAAAAGGGAATATTAGACATACCTAAAAAGTATTCCTAATATTCTTTAAAAAAAAAAAACGAAATATAAACATAAACAGTTAAATTTTTAAACTCTTCTTAATAGTCTTAAATATTCTAATGTCATTTCCAGTATCTGTGTACTTCAATTCTATAGAAATTAAAATCAAAAATTCATACAAATTATCGATTGTTAAAATATACATAATTACCAAATATTTCGCTGTTTGTCTTTATGGACTTTCGCAAACTGAGGTCTGATCCTATCAATTAACAGCTGTGCCCGCGACTTTGTCCGCGTGAAATCAGGTAAAAAAATATAGATTCAATTTTAACGTGACCATATATAGCATATAGCCTTCCTCTATAAATAGGCTATCTGAAACTGAAATATTTTTCAAATCGGACCAGTAGTTCCTGAGTTTAGCGCGTTCAAGCAAACAAACAAAGAATCAAACGCTTCAGCTTTATATATTAGTATAGACATAGATGCGAGTTTAATTTAACGCGAACGAAGTAGCGGGTAACAGGTACTTGAAATATAAATTTACCAAAATGAAATGCAGCCAGGAATATTATGAATTGCTTACAGTAAAAGTATTATCAAAATCGGTTAAGTAGAACCGAAGTTTACCCGGAACCTACAAACTCAATAACTTTTCTATCTATATTATAGACGACATACAGCTGAAAGGTCATAGTGTATTTGGCCATGACTATGTTAAAAAAAAAAAAATTCAATAATTCTTTATTCAATTTCGTATTAGATAAACATTTGTAATCGTCGATTACAAATTTTTACCTTTGCGGGGAAGTTATGGATGAGACTGGTCCAGGAAAGAGGAAGGTGGATCAAGAAGGGGGAGGCCTTTGCCTAGCAGTGGGACTCAACACGCTAATAATAAAAAATAATATTGTGATGGAAACTCCGTTTACATAAGCGTTATGTCGTGTTCATGCTAGCTAGTATAGGACCTCTTTAGTTGCGACAACGCATCGATCAGTCATTATATCTCATCAACCTAAAGGTTTAGCCACATTATTACGCTGCTATTCCAAGGATCTGTAGGCAATATAATATGCTCTCAAAGCAAAATTCTGACATATTAGTCAGACATCTAAAATATTAGTTTAGGAATATTGATGTTTTAGTCTATATTTTATTTTCTATTATTCTTTATTTTGTTTTCATTTTTAGCACTTAAATAATATTGTTCATTTTTTTTGTTAGCTTAGTAATTGCTTGCTGTGGTCTCCTGTAATTGAAGGAGCACACAGGTTTTTCTTGTGTGATTGTGATCTAGTATGTAATGTGTGTATCCTTTGTTGGAGGTCCTTAATAATAAAATAAAATACTAATAAAAATTATACTTGAATAAAATAACATGTAGTTAAAAACATAAGATCGGCGTGTTGTTGTCGCGTTTCGTTTGGTTTGTGAGACTTCCCGGTGGCCTAAACTTGTCATTAAGGGCCGGCAGCGCATCTGCTGGCCTTCTGGTCGTCAAGTATGCAGGTGCTAAATATAGCCGACCAATAAAGTGATTTACTATTTTGGATGACAGTTCCTACTTAAAGAAAAATTTACTAAGGGTTATTGTTAGAAATTAAAGTAATGCTAAAAAGCAAAAATGAGCCTTTTAAATAATTGACGTGTAAACGACATTCGAACTTAGCGTGGCAAACCAATTTCTTGGTCCACAGTACATGAAACTGTGCTCAGAACCTAAGTTTTCATGCTTCAGACAGTAAGCTGTGGCTTACAAGTCCAAGGATCTCGGGTGAGAGGAAACTACACTCCAAATACTAGTATCTATATTCTATTATATACTACTTTTTGATAAGTCTTTTCACTCTGCTTCCACTTCTAAAGGTTGAGCCATAGACAGAAAAAAATATCTAATTTTGTACTCGTGCGAATTTTTTAATCGCTCTTTTTATCCCCAAATATAAATGCACTGATCTTAATTCAAATACAAGCTTGTTTTATTAATGTTAAATTATTACAACTTGTATGGCATCTGTAGATGGTAGTGCTAAATTGCAATAGTGTTGTAAGTGCAGTCCTTAAGCCATTACAGTATATTTAACATTAAAAAAAAACTGTTTAATATGGTGGGTTAGGATTTCAAAATTTTCTAAATTTTTACTTGCAGAAGAGTCTTCTCCTGACAATAATAAATGCAACAAAAATAGAATTAGCGAAATCGGTCCAGCCGTTGACGCGCGATGCCGTAACCAAGGGAAATAGCGATGCATTTTTTATATATAGATAGTATGTCAAATATAATGTATCTTCATATTTTTTCTTTTTTTAATACCATTTGGTTCATTAAATTTTCCTCTTTCCATTAAATAATCCTCTAAATGGAATATTTGTGTTTTTCTTAGTTTAAATCGCTGCTATAGCGGTAAGGTCACCCTTTGAAATTAAATTTTTAATTTGTAATTATATTTTTCCAGCCAATAAAGTGTCGTAATTTTCCAAGATCTGTTTTCTTCTGCCTCGTAAATAATGACGTACTTAATTTAGGGGTATATTCCGACAGCAGCGTCCGATTGTCTCTTTAAATCGTCTACGAGTCCACCAATAAAACCACACGCACACCAATGACAAACGATTTACACACACTCGTATACCTTTTATTTTAACAATGTGTCCAGGCGTTGTCATGATATTCGAATGTATAAATACAGGAATTGTCAAATACAGCAATGTTGTTTTACAGATAATTATCCTCATAAGGCATATTATTATAGTGGGCAAGTCTAAAAATTTGTGATCCAATTGTGACTAGCCGGTAATTTCTATTTTTTTAATATTAAAAAAAAATAGTTTAATTCCCACGTACTCTGCAAATAAGCGTAGCTAATGCTTGTGTTAGTGTTGCAATTCGCCTCTAAAAATATATATTTTATTCACAAAATTAAGTAGGATACGTTATCTTAGAGTTAAGATACGGCTGAAACCCTACTCGAGACATATCTAATCGACGAAACAATGGGTTCTTTTGGAGTGCAAAACAAGCAACCGCACGGATAATTTTAGCATCTGCATTTATTGCACCAAGGCGTCGAACCCAGCGAATTGTTTATTTTCCATTAACCGCTTATCAGCGACGATTGTTCACCTGCTAATCAAAAAAAGAGGAAATGTATATGCAACATTTTGAATGCTCCCGTTTGGTGAGAAGTTTTTTCTAGATAAATAAACGAATACGGCGCTCGTTCGGAAACTCGTATTAAACGTTTTACTATTTTTTTATACTTCTTCCAGTTCACATTTACAATAGTGTTTTATTGTGAGTCAACTATTCTTTCCCATGGGAGAGATTGAGTCTTTTTTTTCTTTAGCAAATCGAGAATGTTTGTTGTTTTATAATGGAATTATATTATACAATATGAAAATTAGCTCATCTACAAAGCGTTCTATTCTTTTTAAAGTCATGACGAATATATACAGTTTTTACGGTTTATATTGACGTATTTGTTTTTACCAAGTGATCATATTTACTTATAAAATGTTTACCTAGGAAAAACAGTTATTACAATAATATCAAACAATGTTTTGTTATGTAAACAAAATTACTTACGTAGCGTAGATTTAGTTTCTACAGTAATATACATGTAAATGAAATCAATGGGTTATTCAAATCAATGAATACTGTCTAATGAGTGATTCAAATTAAAAACCGAATTCAAATTCTTTATTTGCCAGTTTGTTAGAATGTTATTGTATGAAAATTTCAATTTTCATAACATTACATTGATAACAATGTCAAATTTATAAAATTGTTTTATTTAAAGATCGCAAATATGTTACTTAAGAGCCGTAGGAGAAATAAGCAGAAAAGTGCGTGTCAGACTCGCGTACTAAGAGTTCCGTGCCATCAAGTAATTCTTTACTAGTTTATTTTAAGCCTTAATACTTATATAAGTTTTTTTTTTTAATTTGACATTCACTGCATTTTTTTCTTTGCAATGTAGCTACAAATTTACGCATTTCGGATCTTTTCCTATACTTGTAATCCAAGATCTCTTCTTGCTAAATTGCAAGTTTCTAGATCAACGGGAAGTACCCTATAGGTTTTGATTCCCTTTTCGAATGTACTAGTATGGGAAATACGACATAAATGGCCATATCTTTTGATTGCGTATACTTAGAAAGTTTATTTTTACACAGCTTCAAGGGACCGTACACTTTAATATTTGGTATTAATTTCAACTTTATAGCTTTACGCGTTCCTGAAAAAAGAGACTGTCTTGACAAACAGACAGCCGGACGGACGTACAACGAAATGATGGGTTCTTTTTTTCCTTTTAGGTGGGGATCTCTAAAAATCACCATATATGTGTATATATGGTGACATGTATAATCTCAATCCCAAGACATAATTATATTACATTATACCTTACGTTCAACCAGTTTGTCCGGACGTCGAGTCCTTGAGACCGGGGAAAAAGTAAACTTGGCGATCCAGGTTTTTATGTTTCGTAGACAGGCGTGTCATGATACGATGAAGAGGTATAAATTTAATTTTAATTGGTATCATTCAACGCTTTTAATGGGATGGAGTTAATGATGTTCAGATGGGCACAAATCAAATTTTAAGAGTCTGTAGTCCAGTGGAAATTTTTGCCTGAGCCAGACATCAGCCAGGCTTCATTTGAATGATCATGTCTGAAGTGTGGTAGGGCACTTTATGTGGCTGCGCAAAGTTTTGTAGAACTTTGTAGTCTTCGAGGACAAAAATGTACCAACACTTTGAGCTAAGTATTTGAATCTTAAATAGTCGTATTATGTTTTTTTTTAATGATAAAACATAAATTCTGAGATCTGATGTTTTAAGGCTTCTGTTGTCAGATAAATTATCAAAGTTCTGTTTTCAATTGCTATATTATGTTATAAGAAAAAAAAATAAGTTAATAACGCAATATATCGAAGTAGGTAGTTCATTCTTTTACGCCATTCAATTGTTTTTTTTTTATAAGACCGTTAGAATATTTTATCTATGCTTGTAATATCAATACTTGAATAAAGAATTATTTTACTGATGAAGGAATTACTGACTGTTAAGGATTATTTGAATATCTGTTATGTCGGAGCCAAACATAGCTTCATTTGAACGATCATTTCAGTGATCATGTAGTGTGGCCGGGGACTTTGTGTAGCTGTGCAAAGTTTTGTAGAACTTTGTACTCTTCGAGGACAAAATTGTACAAGCACTTTGAGCTATGTCTGCCTCCGGCATTAGAGAAAGTGTTTATTCTCGGCGTATGCACATGACGAAAGGCACATTTTATCACGTGATTCAGTTTGTACGTGATGTTAAAAAAAATATATAACCAAGCGTCTCTATTTCCCATTATCTATACAAAAAATTAAATTGTTAATCAATGTGTCTGTTTGTAAAGTCAGCATTCTGTATATTAAAAGCTTAGAATTATAATTAACTTGATGATAAAAAATTATTTCATGTTAATCAAATTTTACGTAGAGAATTCCGAACCGGCCACTTCATCGACAACATACGTGTACGGTGGGCGGAATCGTAAAATTAACGTGAGATTATTGGATAAATATCTTTATGCGATTGCAATAAGAATTACGGGTATTTGCGAGCGTGTGTTTTGTGTCGCTGATTGTTCCTATAAATAAGCATAAAGTACCACTTGCACTCAGGTCTACACCCATTGTTCTGTCGATTGCATAGCGAGATAGTGTTTTTGGGTTGCAATTTAAATTTTCTGATTTCATTTCAAGATGCCTTGCGGAGGTTGTGGTGACAGTATGTATTAGTTTTCGTTTTTTATTTACAATTAATCCTATAATAGCAAATTTCATAATTATTGAATAGTCATAAGTTTTTTTTTTCATTAATTTTATAAGAATCACTTTTAAAGTTGAAAATATGGTAGATTTTTGTAATTCCTATTTACCAACTGTTTCTTTACAACAATAATAAGGTTTAATATCGTTTTTTATTTTTTTAAATAATATTATAAGAAACATTTTGTAACGCTGTAAATGTTATCTTAGATTTTTTTCGTAAATAAGGCAAAAGTGAAGTCCCGTTTCCGGTGTTTATAAGTAACAAAAATAATATTTTGTATAAATGTTGTAAAGATTGTTTTTATTATCATTTTTTTTAATCCGTTTTAATACCAATTGTACAATTTAATATAAAAGTAATTTAAGGCCTTTGCCCAGCAGTGGGATAGTATACGCAAATTAAAAAAAAAAAGTATTAGCATTCGCACATTTATTACACATTTTAAGAACATTGCGCCGTATGGAGGTGAAATTTGTCACATTTATTGTTTACATAGATATATGTATGTAATTATATATTTAAAAAAAAATATTTGTGTATAACAGACGGCTGTTACCCATAACACAGGCATTAAGTTGTCTACCTTAGGAACAGACGTCCGTGTGTCATATAGTCCTGTATATGAAAAAAATACAGTTTCAGACAGTTAGAAAAATGCATGGAATACCACGCATTTTCTTTTTATATATAATATTATGTACATAAAATATAAGATAATAATTATACATTTTATATTCATATTGACAGACACGACAGACGTAGTCCTGCCCGATCCATGGAAAGACTTAAGATCTAACATAGGAACGCCACCTATTGGAATTATTCCGAAGTTGCGACCAACTCTGTATTTTTTAGTATTTTTAAAATAAGTATTATTTTTTTTCTTTTCTTTCTTTTTCCTTAAGACTTCCCAAGCATAATGCGAATAAAAGAAAACAGACAGGAGTTAAATAGGCCCCGACGTCTTTCGAGTTATAGCGAGAAATAAACCTAGTTTAGGTTCCATGCCGATGGCAGCGCCGCCTACCTAGTCCAATTTCTCTGCATACTATCTACTCGGAAATTTGATCTTTATATACATATAAAGATAAAACAATGAGAAAATAAGAAGGTGGTTAGCTTGGCTACGGAGACTTCCCGGTGGCCTGAATTCGTCATCAAAAGCCGGCAACGCATTTACTAGCCTTCTGGTCGGGCAGATGTGCAAGGGCGTTAGTAGGCACTTAGGTGCCTGCTACCTGCTCGTTTGCCTCTTGTAACATAAAAAAAAAATGGAGCTGACCTGACGAAGGAGCTTGAAAGGTGGCCATAGTAACTCCGTTATAAAACGACATAATTCCATCGAGTTTGGACTCGTATGATTCGTTCTGACGAGTATTTTGTCTTTAGATGGTATCCAGGGTCTGGAGACGGAGCTGGAAGGTTGTTCCATGACCATCATGATCACCGTCAACAACCAACAATTCCAAAACAAAAGCTTCTAATATATAATAACTTAAGATTATTATATATGTCGCATCAGAGAGTGAGGTTATGTTAAAACAATACGCAGAACCGCTGACAATATTTCTGTTCCAAAGTCTGCAGCAAAACGCGTGATCCTAACACAGATCACGTGCTTTTTATTAACATCGCCCAACGCCAGCAACTTTACCGCCTGCATAAACAGAACGTGACGGTGCACAAAAATGAAAATTATCTTTGTCAAAAGCTGACATACCGCGTAAAATATATATATGTAATTATGTACATACATCTTTTTAGACCTGTGATATATTTACTTATTTATTTATGACACAAAAACAGAATATGACATCACTTACACTAACATAAAAATATATATAAAAATACCACACTTATGGACATGCCATTTTCCATAAACAAAAGTGCGTTCGACTACAAGTTAAGCGTGCTTACAATATTAAATTATTTAAATCTATAAAATTTAAAACAATATTTTTTACCAAAAAATCTTATTAATTAATCTTATTTAAGAGACCCAAGCCCAATTAAAACTGTCTTTAAAAATAAATGAAATTTACTGTTAAATATGTCTAGATATATTTAGAGGGAGTGTCACGTTTGCCGTCCTTTTGATCTACAACCGACGAGGGAGGAGGCTGAGGCGCTTACCGGTACCAGGAGACGCGCCGGCCCAATTCGGCTACAAGCATGGCGCTACCTCTAGTACCTTCATAATGGAAAAACTTTGTATATCAATTGTCAGTGCTTTTTTGTTCCACTCACTGTTGTAAACCGCAGTCTTTCGTATGTATACACCTCTGGAAACCGCAAAATTCGGGGAACATTAAGTTATTATTGTTAGAAAGTGATTCACCACTGTTCAGTTGTTATTCTAATTCAATACATGAAGAAATATATATTTGCATATATGGGTGTTTCCGCGACTTTATCCGCGTAAAATTAAACTTGCTCTAAGTCCACCTTCTTCTGGCCTTATCGAAAAATCCATTCTTAGTGCATGTCTGCTATTAAACTGCCTCCTTCTCAAATTTCATCTTTATACGTCTCGCGGTTTTCGAGATTTCGGATTAGGTGACCTTTCGCTTTTTACGAATAGACTATTAATCTCATTTATCATGTTCATCATCAGTAGTTAAATTTCTTTTCTTTTTAACGACTGACTACAAACATTTTTCTTTCGCAATATAAATCTGCCTCACTGGGGATGTATGTTTGTCTATACTGATATCTACGTAAAGGTGAAGAGTTTGCTTGTTTGTTTGTTTACTTGAACGCGCTAATCTCAGCAACGACTGATCCGATGCAAAAAAATATTTCAGTATCAGATAGCCCATTTATCAAGGAATGCTATAGGCTATATATAATCACGTTAAATGTTTTAACCTAATATTACGGGGATGAAGTCGCGGGCACAGCTAGTCCTACATATGATCAAGGCACACAATAAGGTAATCACGTTTTTTAAGTCATTTCTTTTCAATAATTATCAGTTAATCATTGCGTAGTGCAAACTCTGCGTTAGGTTTTTTAAAGGTTAAGCGGGCAAACGAGCATTTTTGACATTTGGTATATAATGACGTAGTCAACGTCGGCCATAGACACACACAGCATTGGGAAAGCTGATATTGTGTTGTCATCTTTTGAGATCTCTGTTTACACGCCCTTTAAATATATTCTAGTAATACTTGTTAATTAATTTCCCAGAACCTAACTTTTGGCGTCATTTTTGGTAACTACTTTTAAAAACTGCACCTTTCGAGGAGCAATGAGGTTTTAAGGTGGAAATTTAACATACATAATTTGATAACTACTTGGAAATAGATTTAATTTAAAAATACATATATATTACTAGCGGACCCAGCAGACGTTGCTCTGTCCGAACGTTGGGTTATTTACTACATTCTATTATTCTATAACATTATTCACCGTTCCCGTTCCGTTTCTGTTCCATTTCCTTTTCGCTTTCGCTTTGCCATTCCTTTTTTATTATGCAAACCTTGTCCTAACAATAATGAACCCCACAAAAAGTAAATTTCTACAAAAAGTAAATAAATTATCCAACTTGGTGCAGTTGTTCAGAAATTTTGCGCGTGCATACATTTTAGCGACTCATTTATATTTATGATCATAAATTTAGATTTTAAGCTATTCTATCTTCCAAATTTGATCAAACTGCACACAGTCGAATCTTCGAATTCGAACGGTTCAAAATGTTTGTGCTAGGACCTCTGGTGATAGTTCCAGATAGAACAAAAAAGAAATCCTGTAAAAAATCAAAAAAACATGATTTTATAGACGTTTATGTTTATAAGTAGCAGTCTGTATATGTTTATATTAAAGGAATTACATCGCAGAATCATTCTGACATCATTCTCCTATTTGTATTTTGCTCAGTATCATATTTCGCATACAAATTGCTCCAATTACCTATATCAGTATGCTCCGTTTGTTTTTTCCAATCTATTGGGTTTTTCCCCTTGATGGTTGTTTGCTATTAAGAAATATTTTAAGCTCAGTTTTGAAGTAAAAACTTCTTTAAGTGTGTTGGGCGGGCGTTTTAGACAAGAAAAAACCACTGAACTCGCAGAACGTTATCGGCACAAACGGGCCGGCAGTTTACGCGAGTGACTACCGACGCCCATGGACAACAACAACATCTGAGGTATCACACATGGGTTGCCGGCCTTGGACGCCTTTGCGGGAAGGGAGTGGATTGGTTTAGCTCTAGATAGAGGAGAGTGGTCAAAGAGTGGGGAGGCCTTTGGCCAGCAGTGGGACATTATGGGCTAATAAAAAAAAAATATCATTCATTCATATATATACTAGTTGTTTAGTACCCGTGACTTTGTCCGCATAAAATTAGGCGCAAAATCTTAGCACGATGATATATAACCTATAGCCTTCCTCGATAAATAGGCTATATAATACTGAAAGAATATTTTAAATTGGCCCAGTAGTTCCTGAGATTAGCGCGTCCGAGCAAACAGACAAATAAACAAACTCTTCAGCTTTAGGCATATATTAGTATAAGATACTGTTAGCAACTTAAAATATTTTGAATAAGACAGAAATTCCCAATGATGTACTGAACATCTTTGGAAACAATTTAATTTTAATGTTACTAAACTGTTTTGTATTATAACATTATGTTTTTTTTGAATTTTTTGTCAGTTTAAAAATGTAAAAACAAAACAACCTATTACCGACTATTATGTGCGTCAATGAGCAATTATGTCCTATGATTTGCGATTGTATTTCGCTTTCATTGTTTTCTTAAATTAGAGAACTTTGGGCCCTATGCGACTGTATAAAAAACGTATAAGTAATTTGTAACTTTGAATATAACATATTTAGTTATTGTAAGTATTTATAAACCGATGAATTATGGAGCAACTTACTCCAAATGTGGGCCGAGCTCCTTAAATAAAAATTTAAAAAAAGTTACTTAAAGATTTTAAACTAAATTTTTGGTGCTTTAATAACAAAGTACAAGTATGAACGGAAACTGTACCGCGATAATTTATTTGCCATTGCCGATATTTCCAATTAGATCTAGTTGCAATTATCGGCGAAAGTAAAGAAATTGTCGTGGTACAAAAAATAAGATAAGATAATTTATTTCTCAAAAATACATTACAATGTTACTTACACTTTCACACAAATACATAAACTACTTATTTTTAAATGTAATTTTTAATTTTCTTAAAAATGCTTACCTGATTATATATTTGACGGTGTTAATCATTTTTTGGTCATAACATATCATTGATTTTTAAAGTATATAAGATCAAATGCAACTGTAAAGTTAGCACGTTTTATTTGAATTTTTGTGATTAATTAAATTTGAAACAAAGGCTATTATCTCGAGAACGTCTAATATATGTGAATATTTTATTATTAGCATGTGTTAAAACAAAAATAATACAACGTAACGTCGAAAATAGGTAGTCAATCGAATTTTGATCCAAATAATACAGAAAGTAATACAGCCAAATTTTTATTTACTATTGATCTTCTTATGACTGTTTCTGAATCTCTTAGCTTTTACATATAAAATTGTTACAAGTTAATGTTCCATTTATTTTTACGAAAAACATATTTGTTATTAGCCCTGTCCATACGAAACTGGGGCGGATCATTAGGGCCTTATTTTTTACTTAACAACCATCGTTATCAGCAGAGTCGCTAAAAGTTTTCGGCGTCAATAACATTATTTTAGTACGAGATATTTTTAAATTAAATATTTATCTTGTATATAGTTAATAATAGTTACTCGCAACTTGGTCGTGACGATGATGGCCTATAGCCTTCCTCGTTAAATGGGCTATCAAACACTGAAAGAATTTTTAAAATCGGACCAGTAGTTCCTGAGAATAGCGCGTTCAAGCAAACAAACAAACAAACTCTTTAGCTTTATATATTAGTGTAAATTGGAAAATATGTAAAATTTTTGTACTGCATGTTTGTTACAAGCAAAGGTTGTTTAGGAAATAGGACATATGTACACAGGACTATCAACATATCGTCTGTCCCTAAGGTAAGTAACTAATATCCGTGTTATGAGTAAGAACCGACTGATAAAAAATGTATTTTTAAATATATGAATGCATACTGATATAAAGACTCAACGCGGGAAACGAACCCACAACCCACGGACAGGTAGGCAGGGTCACTACCAACGGCGCCTACAAGCCAGTACAATGTTGAATCTTTAGTTTTGCACTGAACCAGTTGCTTATCGCAAAGTACATCCTTTTAATCTTATTTGTACATAATATTACTGCATATTACCCATTGATTCCCATTCTTTCATTACTTGGAAAACATTTTATTACAATACTGGGAATACACAAGGAATGATTTCGTTACAATGACTTGCTATTACTTCGCTACAAATGTTATGATGCAACACTTGATGTAACTGGGCAATCTATTCCCAACCACTATATATCTTCCCACCTGAAAAACATAAAGACGAACAGCGAGATAAAACATTGTTGTAACAGGGCAATGTTCTCATAACAAAAACAAGGAAGAGTTTCGATAATATGACTGGCTACGTGACATATCGTCTGATGTAATAATGCATTTTCCGGAGCACTCATATTTTTCCCTTCTTGCGTTATATAACCTCCATCCAGCTCAACGTTAACAGAATGGGTTCTCTATGTGGTGCGTTTCAAACGATATCCCATCTCATGTCGTGCCCTGCGTGCCCTAACATCTGCACAAAGGAGGATTTAATGGCTGTCTCAGATAGAGCCATTGTTGTAGCCACTTTCTGGGTCGTCACTGTATAACTGCTAATTTTATGAAGTTTGTCATTGAATGTCGATTCAATGACAAACTTCATAAAATTAGCACAAAACAAAACTTTTAAAAATTTAAACTATATGTAAAAAACCTGCTTATTCGTAAAGCGTATTATACTGTTGAAGACTATATTAAAGATAAAACTGCTTGGAGTTCAGTCCCTCCAGCGTTGTACTTCATAGTTACCATGCAAAAATGTGAAAACCTCATATCTGTAAGAACTGTTTTTAAAAGAGTGGCCAACGATTTTCTTGCTGATTCTTCTCGTGGCTCGACTCTTCCGAATCAGTGGTAGCTTTTAGAATATTTGACGATTCAAAAGAGATTGTAGAAGTCTACTTGAATAAAATATCATTTGAATTCCATAAGAAAAAGAACGGTATGTCTTTTTTTAATTACTAGGTGTTTTCTATATCTTCCCACCAATGGCCGCCGAAGACCGGGTAGGCTGAGGAAGAGGTGGCACGACGTGGACGCCTTAGTGGGCAAAGTGTGGATTGGGTCAGCTCTGGATAGAGGAGAGTGGTTTAAGAGAGGGCTTTGCCCTGTAGTGGGACATTACAGGTTAATTAAAACAAGGTGTTTCCCGCGCCTTCGTTCGCGTAAATTTAAATCAACCCCCTTAATACATTTTATTTTATTTTAATTTAATTTAATTTATTATTAACATACATACATACACTAACTTGCCTTTAAATAAAATTTACGGGATCTATAAAGCTAAACGTTGTCTTAGTTATAGATGTTTGAACACAATCTAAAGCAAAAATGAGGAGGTCGTGGCCTAATCAGTGGTCGTCTTTTGAGTCGATCACTAAGTTAAGTTGCGCTGGCTGCGACCGGGTTATAGATGGGTGACCCATTCTAGCACTGGTTTATATTTGATATCCAACGTCCTCCGTGTTTCGGAAAGCACTTAAAACAGTGGAACCTGATTAATATCACTCAGTAATATTAGTCGTAAGGTTGTAGAGATCGTGGGGTTCCAAGGATGACGTCAGGTGGCAATCGGTTATCTTAACTCGCCCCACAACCCCATCCTTTGTAACCTAAGCGGACCCTGGTACTTGGAACGCTAGGAAATAGCTGACACACGGACGTCTATTTCTAAGGTAGACAACTTAACGCCTGTGTAACAGACGCCTGTTATACACAATATTGTCGTTGTACATATATATATAATAAATATATACATATGAATAATAACACCCAGACTCACACAGACAGACATACAGAATAAATTAATTGAATTGTAATTATTGATATTAGTTTTAATGTAACAAGTTAAATGTATATTAAATAAAAGATTGTTTATCGTTGAAAAAAATATGAGTTATAAAGTTAAAATGAATTTTACAGATACTGCAGGATATCTGATGCAACACGAAATTTTTACCTCCATCCACTTCATGCTTCATTTTACCTTCATTATTGTATTACCGGTGTCCCTTATTCTAGGAAATCTAGTAAACTCATGATGTAAGCTGTGTGTAGTTATGTCACGGTCGATAAACTTTTCCACGCGGCGATTATCTTTAAATTATATGTTAGTTTATTATATAGACGACTTGCGATTACACGCTACTTCGCTCGCCATTATAGTTTATGTATACCTCAGTTGTTAATGTTAGTTTTTTAATCTATACTTGTCTATACTTAATATATAAAGCTGAAGAGTTTGTTTCTTTGCTTAAACGCGCTAATCTCAGGAATTACTGGTCCAATTTGAACAATTCTTTCAGTGTTAGATAGCCCACATATCGACTAAGGCTATGTATCATAACGTTAATATTTAATCTATTTTTTTTGCATCTAATTTTTCAAGCACTAAGTCGCGGGTAAAAACTAGTTAATTATGTGTAGTAGTAGGTTTGGATGTGTAGAATTAGGGGGTCATACTAAATTACGCCACATACTGAAAAGGGGAGGGAGTATCACCAAAATATTTGCGTAGCAACGGGCGGGCGTCAAAGCTTCGGTGACGTCACATGTTGAAATTTATTTTTTTTGGATTTTATACGCACTCAATATAAATTAATATAAAGAAACTGATGTTTTCTTGATTACGTGGTGTCACGCCAAGTGGGAAGGGGTTTCGGAAATGTGACAACCTGTGACAGGGACGGTACAGGAGTTAAGAAATCGCAAAATTCATGTGACGTGTTACTTATTATTTGAATGTAATTTCTTCCAATTTGTAGACAATGATTTTATTAGAATTATTTCATCTATCACCACAAGCACCGAAATTTCTTTAAATGAAAAAATCGGTGATCTATGACGGTTTTAATTTTAAAATTCTTGATTTCTGCGCGTTGCTTTGCTCATATTCATGACAAGTACTAAAACTTAAAAGCAACGCTATAGTTTTATTAACAACTTCATTTGTATTCATTAAAAGAAACTTAATGTCATTTAATTTCATTAAAATCGGTATATCTTCGCGAGGCCAGTGTACAAACAATTTTAAAAAGAAACGGATCTAGAGTAGAGTATGTGTGTTCTTCACGGAGACTCCGTTAGAAGTGCTCAACGTCAAACTTGTTCGGGCCAATTCATTTTGCTATTTGCTCTATAAAATAGTATATTTAGTATGGAAATATGGGTGTCGAGACCTTATAAATTCTCATTAAAATCGGTATATCCCTGTGAGGTCACTGTACAAACAAGTTTAAAAAGAATCGGATCTAGAGTAGAGTAGGTGTGCTTTACACGGAGATTCCGTTAGATGTTCCAAGCGACAAACTGGTTCAGGCCATTCTTATGTATAAATAGTTGAAAAGTTCATTACAATAGTTATCATAAATCTCCGTTACAATCGATGCATATTACAGAAGTGATGCGGAACCGTATGTCACTTTTAGAGCAAGTGCAAAAGGCGCAGTGAGTCGGAAGTGATCACGAATTTCGGTATCAGTTACATTGTTCCTAATTATTTGACTGTTCATTCGTTTGTAAGCGTTATTGTGACGTTGTGATTAACACTTTTGTGAATTAAATAGATAATATAGATGTAAATAACTCTAAAATAACACACCGCTAACCGTTCCCGGTATTATCGGTTGTGTCTTATGCACCGCGGTATATATCACTTTTAGAGCAAGTGAATCGGAAGTGTTTGAAGTGATGTGGAACTGCATGTCACTTTTAGAGCGAGCAAGAGCAAAAGGCGCAATGAGTCGGAATTGGTTAAAGTAATTCAGGACCAGGTCCATTGTTCTCGATTATTTGAGGATTCATATGTTTGTAGGCGTTATTGCGAAGTTGTGATGGACACTTTTGTGAATTAAATAGAAAATAAAGGATTAAATAACTCTAAAATAACACATCGTACGTATAATATGAATTCAAATATAATAAATGTCGAAAAATTTGTAACGCTACTGCAATGTTTGATCCTTTCGCGAAAACGTTTAGTTGTTTTCCCAATGTATTAGCCAGTCGGCTAACTAAGGTAGCAAATCTCTCGACATCTATTGACTTGACATTTTTACCAGTGCATGGCCCCGTCTAATTGTGTATAACCTTATGAAATATATAAATGAATTCTAAGAAACAAGGTTGGGATTGTGTTGAGCATTACCTTTACATTTTATTTATGCCTTTTGAATTAACTACGTGTTAACTTGACCAGTTCAACTCGTGAACTATTTTTATGAGCATATTTGGAGCAACGTACAACAAAGTTTAGTTAGCTATTATTAAATACGTTTTTATCACGCACTGGTCATGTATACCAGTACTATTAATTGCTAGTTTTACTAGTGTAGCATAAAAGTAAATAGTCTAATTAAAGGAGTAAACTTTTGTAGGGATTTTTTGCCGAGGTATATATTTTAATATGAACGGAGTGGGTGCGACAATACCCCAACGGCGGTGGGGTTTGAACCGGGTACCTTGCGGATTTCAGTCCATACTTTATACTGTTGAGCTATTGAGGCTCTTAATTTAAGTCCCTTAAAAATAAATAAATGGCTTATATAATTAAAAATATTTTTATTTTATTTTAGTGGCGTCCTGGCAACTCCTACAAGCAGTGTATTAGTTCAAAACATCTTCAAAAATATAAGTTTTTATTGTTTTTATAAAGTTTTTAAGTGTTTCTTAACACTTCGTATATTAAAGAAACTATGTTTACGGCTACCACGCCAGTTATTTGTAGATTTAAATTTAATACAGTTATTAATTTGTGTACAAAAATTTCGTGTGCTTTCCGCTGAATAATATATATATTTTTTAATAACTTTGCTATACACAACGAAAAAGTAATTAAAAAAGGGGTATCAGACGTGTATTATGCGTAAAGAAGTAAAGATGAATTACACCTCATTGTTGAAAATATTGTTTTTTACGGAAACTTTATTTCCCCATTTCGAATACTTTAAGGCTTAGTAGCTATTCTATTTGTTCGGAACAAGCTGGAAGCACCCCAATATATTGGAAATTTTATTTTTACGATTTTTTTTCTTCCAAAAGTGGAGTATAAGGACCAGGGCAGTAAACAAAAATCGAGTTTTTCTACACGTATAGTGTTGTATTTCTGCAGGTTGGTGGGATTGCCAGAAGTATATAGAGTATAGAAAAGTAATTAAGGCGTACAAAGGAAGAAAATAAAGACAAATTTGCGGCTAAACTTATCTATATTTATATAAAAATCAATCGTTATTCGTTACTCTTGGTAAAACTGGAAAACCGCTGGCCCGTTTTAAATTCTATTTGTTTTGTTACAATCCCCTTATTTCAGAGAAGGTTCCAAAGAAAAAAGAGAGGAAATGTCGACATATTAGTAAAAAATACCAATAAATACAGATTAGGTCGCTACTTAAAAATACCTCAAGCAGATAATGTTGGTATATTTGGTTTACTTTTTAAGCTTTAGCACAATTGTAATAGGAAAACTGCAAGGTTGAAATGCAAGGTTGAACAAATCTTAAATTTAAAAAAACCAATGTAAAAATATTTGTAAAATATACTTCTAATCAGAAAAATCGTGACCCATTACAAATGTATGTTTTGTAGAGAATATCAGAATAATATATACATTTAAGAATATACGTCAAAAAAAATAAACGGAAGTGTGCCGATTTTTCTGATGAAAGTATGTGAATTGAAATTTGAATTGGGCCTTTTGAATATTTTTTTAATTTATTTCTCAAATTACATTGTCTACATCTACACACTGTTTATTAGGTGTCTTTTTAAATATTAACAAGCAATTTAAACACTTAGTTAAATTCGGAATACCTTATACTAGGTTACAAAGTTTTTTTTAAAGCAAGTACGTAATTAAATAAAAGGAGAAAGAATTAATGAAGCTATTGGTCATTATCATATAGTTGTGTTTAGTCCACATTTAAAATGTTCTCATTTAAATGCAAATACATCAGATTATTAATAAATTTCCAGCATTTATATAACAGATTTGTATCTTATTCAATTTCGTAAAAAAAAATAATCATAGCTGTTTATAACTCCTAGACTACATAGTGATTGCTGTCAAGCGCTTGCCTATCTCCAATAAAAAAAAAAAAACTTATTGCCACATTAAATTTTCTTTAAAATTTTAAATCCAGTCAACTGAATCCAAGTTCACACTGATATTTCTAAAACAGATTTTTTTTTTGCATTCCTTGGATCCACTGTTTAGGTAGGGTACCCATTGGGAAGAGACTCCAAAAATGGAACAGAATCAGAGGAGGAAGTGCTATATAAGATAATTAAAGCAGTAAATAAATAAATATAGTATACAGGACCATGTGACACATGGACGTCTGTTCCTAAGGTAGACAACTTAATGGCTTGTCAGCTGAATTGTGGTTTGAAATAAATTATTCTTCAACAAAAATTCGTCGCTCCCGTAATCCACCTGCAACCGAATTAGCTTTTTTTCATTTATTAACTCATGCTATGTTTAAGGCTTTATTATTTATATGTTCCCCAAAGCGAATTTAATAAATCTTCGTTTCAGTTTGTAATTAAAAATGTCAAGTTTTCCGTTATTCATCATAGATGGCGGTATGACAAAAATGTACGAGCTTTCGTTGTGTTTTATAAATTGTATATATAGACTAACGAATGAGATTTTGTTTCCTTCGATAACTGTTCTTCTGGTTGGCATAACATCATGAAATTTAGTAAGAAGATATTAGAAATTGTAGCATAAAACAAAAGAAAAAGTCTAAAAACTGAAAATCCGTTGTTGCATCAGTGTGTTTTTTTCTATCTGTTAATTTATCCGTCAAGACTCTTCTTCTAAGAAATGTGTAAAGATATAAAATTTAAATTAATACGAAGTACTGAGGGTTATGCTCCCTTGAAACTGTGCGAGAACATCGACCCTCTAAATATACGCAATCAAAAGATATGGCTGTATATATCGCTTCAAAAAAGACGGTTCTCTTTCGACGGAAAAGTTCTCAATTAGACTGAATATTTTTTAAATGTTTGTTACCCTAGAACGTTCGACTGGGTGAATAGATTTTGATGATTCTTTTTTATTTGGAAGTTGGTGCTTCCCGGGTCATCCCATTTCAATGTGGTCCAGTTCTGATAATTTGATGTTGTTATTTTTTGTAAAAAATATATATTTTGTTAGATAGCAATTATTCCTCACTTTCCAGAAAGCAACAGCTATGCAGCAAGAATAAGAAAAAAGTCGGGAGTTCAGTTACAGCCCAGAGTTCAATTTAATCGGGCGATAAAAAAATTGTGGTACATTGAAATTTAAAATGAAATATGTATATCATTTTATACTAAATCCAATGTTTAATTTTATGTAAATTTTAGTTTAATGTAATAATAATTTAAAAATAGTATTTTAATTAAAGTTGTTTTAATAGCTTCTCTAACTTCTTTACTCAGCGGCGGACCGATAAGTCATTATAAAAGATACCCAAAGAACAGGATCTGTTCAAGGTATTATTAAAAATATTACCTGCTTTGAATTTTATTATTAACTTACAAAAAGCAAAAATAACACCGTGCAAAACGAGGATCCGTTGCAAATCGACTGCCCCATTTCAAAAGTAATAATAATAATAATAAATTCTTTATTGCACACAAATAGAAACAGTTTACAGTTGAAACAAACGTACTTAGTAAGGGACACTTTTTACAAAAATCGTTATATTGCACAATCTTATAATAACATGGTAAGTCCCTACCAAATACAAAACACCAGCGACTTGAAACTCGCATTAAAACAGAAATATCTAAGCTTCGATACCTAGTATGTATAGTCGACCAAGAAATTGGTTTGCTACGCTAAGGTCGAATGTCGTTTGCCATCAATTAGTTAAAAGGCTCATTGTTGCTCGTTATGCATTACGATAATTTCTAACAATAATCCTTAGCAAAATTTTCTTTAAGTATGGGCTGTCATCCAAAATGGTAAAGCAAAAATGGATAAAATATTATGCCGGAACCAGATATAGCTTCGTTTGAATGATCATTGAAATGATCATGTAATGTGGCTGGGGACTTCGTGTAACTGTACAATGTTTTGTAGTACTTTGTGGACAAAAATGTACAAACAGTTTAAGCTATGTTGCTCTGGTATTAGGCGTATATGAAGCGGTAAAGTTGATAACGTTAGTTTCTTTCAGTGATGCAACCGCTTCAGCCAAGCCAGCCCAAGGCGATAGTATTGCATTTACAATTATATAATTAGAGAGCGAATTACTAGGACCATTTCAAAGCACATCACCACACAGATTCACAAAGGATTAGTTATCGCTATTAATCCCCTTACCATCTAGATATTTAGAACTAATAATATTAATCTGTCATTACTGTGCTATTTAATAGAAATGTTAGTAGTATGTAGGAATTTGTACTCCATTAAAATTATTGTTTATTTCTCTACTAAAAAATTTCGCCTTTATTGTATTAAATTTTTCCAAAAAAATTTCAACAGTATACACTTTATAAATATATTGGCAATGACAGAGATTTTTTTAACATCACCTATCAACAGTTATTTGCGGCAACAGTTAGTGAATCTTTATTCTACTGCTATCAGACAAGTTACTGAAAAAATTAAGTCTTCATCATCAAATCATTTTTCAATAATCATTCTATCTTTATTAAATCAACCGACATCATGTTGGTGGCGACATTCAACCAAGAACAAGGCAACGAATTCGGACTCGATGTAAGGACGAATCCAAATAAATCCTCCGAAAGTATCCCCAGTCTGTGCGGTAAAAGATATCATCTATTGATATTGTGAGATGACAAAGGAGAGAGGCGATTTTCCTGGGAGTTGATCGCTGGCTAATTTTGAATCTCCAATTCGGGATATTTTACGATATTCCTTCGGAAATGTCTTTGGAAATTCTACTCGTACGCTCAAACTTCGAGTGAACTGCGGAGTCATTAAATTTGGGAGGGGCGTTTCTAATTTGGGTGCGAAGTACTAATGGAGTTTCCGTCAATGAGGGACTGAGTTGTTGGATTGTTTTTTAAATGATGTTTTCGTCGACTCCATATTTAACTTTCAAGGATCGATTTCAATCTGTAGCGCATTGTTTTTTTTTTCTTATAAAAGGGCAGTTGACCTTTTCTTACCAGTTTTAGGAATAATTTGTGCATGTCTAATATTCCGTTATCTCTCCTATTGTTTGATAGGATAGATGACTCATTACACCAGCTTTACGTTTGTAAAGCTGGTGCAATGAGTGAATATCAAAGTCAAAAAAAAACTTCTTTATTCACATATACATAGATTTTTTACTACAGCCCGTGATATTCATACATAATATCCATTTTTTAAATGCATTATTTAACATTTTGATATGAGTGATATAATTCGTGAGATTGTAGAGATTATGAGGGTTCCGGGGATGACATTAGACAGCATTTAATCTTCTTAACTAACCCCACAGCCACATCCGCTGCTATTTAAGTGGATACTGGTACTAGTCCGGGATAACGCTAGAAGGAAAAGGAGATTTAACATTTTGGTTATAAAATTTACGACTTAAAAGCTAACTGTACGTCTTAAGATTGTAATTTTCTTACAGGGAAGCATGCCGCGAAGCCTGGGCTGGTCTGCGTCTGTCCCCACTCTTCGGATGCATTTGCCCCAACACCCACATGAAGAAGCGATGCGACAGGATCTTCGCTGTGGTCAACCATAACCCGTGCGTTGGTAAGTGCTCCTTTTATTAGCGGTGTACTAAGTTTTGAGCGAGAAATATTTAACATAATAATGTCTATATTTAACATAAAAAAGTATATGTCTATATTTACAACATACATAAACTAGTTTATACGACGACGCTCGCGTAGCGCGATAAACTTTCCACTTAAGATATGTTTAAGTTTCTAGTTAAACCCAAATATTGTGTTATTGCACGCCTCATAACGCGAAGCGTTTGGTAAGCGCTCTACTCTCACTTAAACAAAACATTCATTCCTTTGGGTACACACAGATTAAGATGAAATTAGTGTTTTAACACTTTTGATAGCTCGGAAAGTTATTTATTTTATTTAGTGTAAGACAAAACTGGTTAAAAATAATTTCGTTGGACGTCCGGATGTCTGTGAGTGTGGATCAGGCACGACCACGGTCGGAAAAATCAACATATTACGTTGATTTTTTTTTAGAACAAAACCTTTATTCCAGTTCAGTAACTTATAATCACTATATATCCTATTATTTTACTCATGTAGCACGGCTGGGCTAATAATACAATATTGTCATCACTAATCGTTTAATGCCTTACAAATAAATCTCACAAAACAACAGAACGCCGCGAAAAATCTCTCTAGTTGACAGAACATTCACGCGCCAACCTCTATTTTACGGACAGCTCGGTACGAAGTGAGTCTATGGGCGCGTACTGTATCGCATAGGAAAAGTACCCCACGTTATACGAAGCGTTCTGGTTACACTCACAAATAAGCAAACATTAATGGCCTTAAAAAGAAAAAACACAGATTTACTGACTCGATGAACGAACTGTCAACTGTGTACAATGACATTCACTCGTACCCAATACCGCTTCAGTGTTAAAGTGTTCGCTCATCTACTACATTGAATAATTAACCTTACAAAATTGAATTTCAGTTGGTCTTATTCGTACATACCCCCTAACGGCATATTACCGTACCATTATTTACTGATTAGTATTGAGTTCCTTCTAAGAGATGGCGGTTAACTTCAATAGCGGCCGGTATAGTTTGTAATATTTCATTAAAGCGTGCACATTGGGTTTTGTAAACTATTTTTCGAATTTTCCTACAGAAAGCCTAAATTTTTCCTAAATATAAAGTATGTTATTTGCTGACTCAAATATTTATATGTGAAAGTCTCATCAAAATCGGGAAAAGACTTTCGTAGATTCCTCTTTATATTTCATTAACCCCTGATTCTATCAAGAAATAAATCCTTTAGTATATAATTGCAGGGTACATAATATGTACACATATTCTGTCCACGTCTCAAGCAGGTAATATTACGGTAATAACGAGGTAATATCGCGTCCGATAAAGCAAGTTGATTCAATATAGAGCAAAGTTTGATTCATCTCGACCAATCCCGCTGAGCTCTTATTGTTGATAGGGCTGCCGGCTTAGAGCTATTTACCAAATTATTTGGCTTGTATTTCGGTTGGCTTAATAATTACTTTGATTTTACCCTAATCATATATTGATTTTTACCACACTCAATATTCCACTCTACTTTGTTGATTACAAGCTGATTGACGTAAATACATTGATTTTTCCTCAGCCAATTGGCTTTTATAGTATGCCTTAATCGAAACATCTTTTTTGACAAATTTCGACATACCCCTTTGGTGATACATGTTTTTGACTATCCCTCACTACCTACTTTGTTACATATCAGTTGGCTTTAATCATACCTTGATTTTTTGCCTCAGCCAATTCACCGTAAAACTCGGTGTACTAAAACACTCAATTCCTATTATCTGGTTGTTTTTAGAAGTAAATGTTATGACAACGTTTATAAAAACTTCCCTAAAATAATGAATTGAGGATAGTAAGTTTGTATAAAGTTCGTTTGAGGATGTGCATGGGCGTTGATTGTCACTTAACTAAACCTGTCCGTTTGTCACTAGTACTATGCACGTTTAAAAAAGTAAATTTTCTATCTACATATTGCATCGTTGTCAAAATAAAAAATCGTGCGTTTGAAAGAGTTTCGTTATTTTAACAGATTCATACGTCCGCTATGGAGTTCGGACATGAAAGTGAAATATTAAATTTTTGGCCAAAAGTTAGCTCAAAAGTGGAGATAGGTTTTACGGCATGAAAATTGTGGTTAAATAAAAGCTCAAGTGAATGGGAATTTGTTTATTTTACTGGTTGCAGTATTTTGTGCATTTGTTTTTGATCCTGTTTCTCTATAGGTGGTGAAGCCAGGGATCTTCCTTTTAATCAGATCCACTGTGTCTGTCCTTCCTTTTACCGTTGAAGTTCCAAATTATATGAAAGTCAAAATTAAAACTTTTATTCACATAGGCTTTCTACAACAACCTGTGATCGTCATACGTAATATATATTGTTAAACCCATTATTTAACATTTTGGTGAATTATATTGGCCGTGAGATTGTAGAGATTGTGAGAGTTCCGAGGGTGACGTCAGACGCCAGTTAGTAATCTAAACCCCGCAGCCTCTGCAATTTAAGCGGAACTTGGTTCTGGACCGGCATAACGCTAGAAAGTAAAGAGCATACTTGTTTCTCAAAAGCCGAGAACGATTTTGCGACCCTTTTGGTGATATTATCAACGGGTATTGCATTACTTTAAGTAAAGGACGTCAGAAACAGGGTAGTCGAACACAATTGGAGCTGGGCAGGACACATGGCTAGACGTGTAATGAGGACATACCGGCGGATTCACGGTGGTATAGCTCCTTATTGTCAGTTAGCATAATTGTAAACATCTTCATGTAAATCATGCACCCACATGAAATAACCTGGCAGTATATAATTGTAAAATACTTGTTATAAACTTTACAGAATACTATTTTAAACATCATAAAAAAGAAGATCCTATGAATAGAAAGAAAAGAAGATCTTAGGAATACAACTGAAAGGAACTTCCAGCTGTATTCCCTTTTTTATTCTAATTTAATTTAAGGTTATTTGTACTTCAGGACATGGTTAACCCATTATAATTTAAACTAGTCAAAGTTTATAACATACAAAGAAAGAAATAGCATTTTTTTGTGTATATTACAAACAGCTTAAATAATCAAAAAAGAATGAAGTTGCGATTTGCATAGCTGTCTGTATTATGACAAAAAAAAGGTTATTAAACAGCTCAGCAAATGCTGTAACTACCTGACACCTCATTTACAGCGCTTATTTTCAGCTGTGCGCACAGACCCAATTAGATACCTAGATAGGAGTAAATTCAAATTCAAATTTAAATAACATTTTATTCAAGTAGATTTTTACAAGCTCTTTTGAATCGTCAAATATTTTAACAGCTACCACTGATTCGGAAGAGTCAAATCAATCGAGTAAAGGAAGGTATGGACTAAAGGATATAAAGGTAGAGCGGAAAGGAGAAAAAGGATGCGGATACTATTGTCACGGATGATATGGGGGGGAGTGACAATAGCAGCTAGGGTAGTCCGGGGTCGCGTATCCGTAATGGCTGATCCACCAGTTATTGGATGAAAAAATTGATCCAGCCCCTGGACAAAGAGTACGCAGAGTAGAAATGTGAGATTTTCCAACTTTATAATAATAATAAAAGCCTTTATTCATTCCTTAATTACATTTAGTTTATACTTTTAAATAACTATAGCTAAGTAATTTAAATTCTTAAATAATTAAGGACCCCTTTTGGGGGAACCCTTTTATATAAGCGTGTCTTGATGGTACTACTAAGTTCAATTAATTAGATCTGTAGTACACAAACTTGTCTTGCTTATATATGTATAAAAGTCGACTGCTGAAGCTTTTGCTACCCTACAATTCCTAAACCGCTGGACCGATTTGGATATAATTTTGTGCGTATACTCCAAAGGGTTCGTAGATGGATTGCAGAGAAATTGGCCTATAGGGGTTGCTGCTTTCGGTATTTAATCTAAATTATGTACGTTTCTCGGTATAACTAAAAAACGGTTGGGTCTATTTGACTCGGGTCTGTCTTGTTTTAAAAAAAAGTTTAAGAAAAAAGACAAGGTATACTCAAAAGAATATTTAAAGAATAAAATATAAATGCAGAGTTGGGTCCGAATGGGAAATATTGCCAGAAAATGGCATCAGCACTGGACCTTGCGCCTACTATAATATTGCGTCTAATAATCGAGCAAGATATCGTCTGCCGGTTCCGCTTGAAAAATACATCGAACGGTCCGTTGGTGCATTGGGGTATTAGCTCCTCATCTAATTTATTGTTGGGATAACGAGCTGACAGGCCTCTAACGTTGGAAATATTTCATTGACCACCATTGTTAGTAAGTTCCTAAACCTTACTGGTTGGCTTAGTGAATTTCGGGTTTGAATAAGGACCATCTTCCCTTCCCTATCTAAGGGAGGTTCAGACAAATGGACTTCCAATGGATGGAAATTAGAGTTATTAGAAGTATATACAAATAATTAGAATTTAACTGTATCCACTTTTCAAGAGTCTATCATTCATGTAAAGGAAAGGTGATTGAAGTCGTGAGACTAATTTCAATTGAACCAAACCTTGATACAGAAATATCCTGAATGAATAGAAAAGTTATAGTATCGAAGATACGCTAACTTTATCGTGAAAATCAATCAAAGGAAGCAAATGGAAATATCTATATAAAGTACTTATATCACGCCTGAATGACGTTAGACTTAAACGTTTCCTATCGAATATCGATTCGCTGTGATGGATGCCTCAAATAATGGGATTCACTGCCCACTGCGCCAACGGGCAGTCAGTTTTTAAAGGCATATCTATAAATTTATCTTTATATCTATAATTGTGTGTATACGTGAGTATGTTACTGAACTCCTCGTAAACGGCTGAACCGATTTGAATAAATTTTTTTGTATGCGTTTGGGTGGCGCCCTGGATGGTTTTGATCTACAAATCAGCTCGGCAGATGGCGCTGCTGTCAGTATATAGGGTATCTTTTTATCGATTATTACTTTCGGGCAGGACAACGTCTGCCGGGTCTGCTAGTATTAGTTATGTTACGTCTTTTACGAATAGAAGTTTTATGCGTACTATATATCCTAGTATTATATAAAAACATCTTTTCTGTTATATTTAAAGTGTTATTCGATAGAATTAACTGTTATTTAAAAGAAATTGAAATTGATTTGGCTCCTTGTTTAAAATACTTTATAACCGTATTTTTTTTAACCTTGGGCCTGTTATTTTTCAGTGTTGAATGCGTCGGCTCGTTAACTAATCGTATCCGTTCGGAAATACCGAAGCAGGCAACTGATTCCACAAGGGAATTGTGCGAGGTAAGAAATTCCTAGAGAATGTATTAACGAATTCTAAAAATGTTATATACAAAAAAGAAGAAAACAGGCTAAATATCGGCTGATTTTTTGAAACGACACGACGTATATCTACGGTGAATTTCAAGCAGACTTATTGCTTAAAGGTAATTAAACAAAATATTTTGAGTTCTTCAATTAGATAAGTACCTACTGTTTGCTAATATTCTATCTTGTCACATATATATAGATTGTTAAGTGATGGTTTTGGAAATTAATTTTTCAGCGTCATCGTAATTTAAACTGGGCAAAAAATTAATCGTTTTCGTCGTACTTTATCGTTTTTTAAGTTGTATTTTTGCAAGAAGCTTTGAAGGCCTTGGCATTATATTATGGCTAATTTTTAAAATTCTGTTGTTCAATAAATCTTTATAATTCAATAGGGTGTAGCAGAGTCTTCCTAGCTTATTAACCCTTCGGTGCCTGCTGCCTGCTCCTCTGCTCCCTTGTAACAAAAAAAAAGAACATGTCCAGGTGGAGATTCGCAAATGACATTAACCTGAGCTGGTTGTGCTGTGCAACTCAAGCAATGTGCCATCTTTTATCATGCCCTGCGTGACCTAACACCTGCACGCAAGAGGACCTAACGGCTGCCACTCATAAGCCAGTTGATATGGCTAAGTTCTGGGCCGAAACAATTTAGTGCTTGTCAACGAAACGCTCAGAAGAAGTATTTTACAATGTCTTTTCCTTAAAGCTAAATTCAAAACAAATATAACTTATTCCAAACAACACTCTTTAACGTAATTTTTTAATATTTTTCGTTAATATGCTACAGAATATCAGCTGAGGTCATCTTTGACCTCATAAAAAAAGCTGAGTAGGTTGTAGATGTTAGGACATCAAGGTAGCGAGGGTGAAAATTCAAATTCTGGCGATATGTCCTGTGGTGATATTAGTCTGAACAACTCCTCGGAACACCATTAGCAAAGACACTCGATAAAGAATACCGTATTAAACCTTATCCATCATATCTTATCTTCGAAGTTATGAGACACTAAAAATGTGCAGACAGAGTAGCCGGCGGGCGGTGTGGTAAGCGGCCCATAGATGGCGCTGTTTTGTTAGGCCATCCTTATCATTTAGGGGCTTAAAAGATAGTTCACAGTTTCGGAGGGGTTTGAAAATAAACACTGTTTTACGAGTATTTTATAATTTAACAAATTTTCGTTTCAGTTCGTAATTCAAAACGCTAAGTTATTCGTTATTCATCATAGATGGTGGTATGACGAAAATGTACGAGCTATCGTTGTGTTTTATAAATTGTATATATAAACTAAAGAATACTATTGATAAATCCCAAAAACGTCCTCTCTGACCCCGATGACCAACTGATGATCGAAAATGATCCCGACAAAGTAGGCTCAGAACAGACATTTACACTCATACCCTAGTCTTGGTTCACGAGGACCTCGCTTTACACTGCACAAAAATGATTATGAATAGGACATTATTCGACTTCTAATAAAGGATGTGAGTACAACAAAACAAAATGATAACAACAACTTACATAGTATTTAAGTAGCACAGGAATTAGCTTAACCAATGGAACGCGTATTGGAAATCTTAATAACTCATTGGTAGAAGTATAGACTAAGATCTGTGAGGTATTCAGTTCAAACCATGTTAGGTGATCTTTGTACTTATTCCTAGCACTTTTGCGCTACAAAGAAAATTAAACAAAAAGAAGAATATAAACTTTGATTTTACGTCCGTTGCTGGGTTATTACTTCAACCTTCACTCTTGAAGTGTAAAGATCAATTCGAATTCGAAGTATAGCCCCTTAGTCACCTTATAAGAAATCCATGGGACGAAAGGTGTTGAAAGTATTTAATCAAATAATAACAAAAGAAACAACAAACGAGTACACAATGCGGCGATGGTATAATATCCGGTCACTTTTATTACATTAGCCGTGACACTTTCATTTATTTACCTAATTACGTCGAGAAAATATACATCGATCACAATTTCTGCAATTTGTTCCGATGTGGTCCTGAAATGAGGTCGCTTTCCCTGAAAGCGAGGTGTGACGTGAAATATATTATCATAATGGAACTTATTTTTACTTACATTTTTATATCATTTTTCAGAAACCTCGACACCACATACGAGTAGAAGGCTGGACTGAAATTAGGTGTTTGGTTCAAATCCCACTCGACTGTCGTCGTGGTCTCGCCTACTTCCTTTCTACCTACTCAAAGATTAACTGGAATGGTAACAAAAATAATATACGTCCTAATAGATATACTTTCAATACCGTTGAGCTTTTGAGACTCTTTAAATTTTTCTTCTGTTTTCTTCTATTTAAAAACAATATAAAAAAACATTAAGTCCGCAAAGGCGATACCAGTAAAAGGTGTTAACTTCTGTATCCATCAATCTTCAGTAATTAGTTAGTGACGGTTGGAGGGCTACAGTTAATGATGAGGTGGGCGTTCCAGAAATATAAACGCTAAGGTTGCCTGGACAACTTATATTACACTGACTAACAGTTAATAACAATATAAAAATAGAATGTAATTTTCCACTTTAATTTCCATTGCAAGTGGAACTAGAAAAAAACAGTGTGTGCTCCAACGACCACCCTTACCTTAAATTACATGTAACCTATACAAATATATAAAGCTGACGTCTGTTTACTTGAACGCGCTAATCTCAGGAACTACTGGTCCGATTTGAAAAATTCATACAGTGTTAGGTAGCCTACTCATTGAGGAAGACTATAGGCTATATATCATCACGTGTGCGTGTGTGTGCGCGTGTGCGTGAATGTGTGTCACATTAATTAGGATTACCGAGGAGTATTTCTACATCCGCATAAGATAGAGTGATAAAATAAAGTATTTTCATCACCATTAACATCGTACCCATCGCAAATGAAACTGGAAAGTAAACAGTGTGTTTGCACCCACTTATATTACACTGAATAACATGTAATAAAATAAAATATGAAATTAAATGTAATACACACCGTACTTACATTCGCACTGGAACGAATGAAACTAGAAAGTAAACAGCGAGTTCGCTCAAACGACCAGCTTTATTACATTTTAGATTAGCTAGTTGCACTACATCCAACGACCACTACAGAACTTGGAGTAATATTAGTTCTGACTCTACCAGTGTACATAGTTAACATTTTCAAACAGAAACTATCCAACATTTTGAATACGAACGCTAAAGTCGGGAAAACTAATAAAATGTTTTGAATTTGTAAATTGAAATTATATTAAATGACGACATGTTTATATTAATTCCCTGATTTTTATATAAAACGAAGAATCTATACATTCATATGTGATGCAAAACTATCGGTACCATTTTACGAAAATTGCGCGGACGGAGCGGTATTAAATTTGGCACAATTATAGCTTATGTAAAGAATGGTATGTGAATGGTCATATTTTTATACGACATGCATTATAAATACATTAAGTTATTAAAATAAAACCTCACGCGCACTAATGCCAAACGATTTACACACACATGTGTACATTTTACTATAAGATTTAATTAGGGGTAGCGCCATGCTTGTAGCTGAATTAGGCCGGCGCGTCCGGGTACCAGTACCTTTTCCTTACATAGGATCGGCGTGAAGTGAGGGCAATGCTGTCATGTCAAGTGATGGTATTGTTGTCGCGTTTCGTTCGGTTTGTGAGATTTCCCGGTGGCCTAAACTCGTCTTTAAAAGGCCGGCAATGCATCTGCTTGCCTCCTGGTGGTACGGATATCCCTGGGCGTACGTAGGCACTTGGCTGCCTGCTGCCTGCTGCCTGCACGTTTGTCCCTTGTAACATAAAAAAAAGATTCTGTCAAACCGTAGTCGTGACGACCGGAAGTATATTAATTGTCAAATATAACAATATCGTTGAACAATTGAATTAAAATTTTGTAAATAGCTTTAAACAGTCATATTATAATAAGCAAATCTAAAAA
>JANCMC010021608.1:2947529-2987652 GCA_024363005.1 Charaxes varanes
ACAATATCGTTGAACAATTGAATTAAAATTTTGTAAATAGCTTTAAACAGTCATATTATAATAAGCAAATCTAAAAAATTTAAAAATTACTTTAACATATGACTAATAGTCTAGCTACTGCGTTAATGTTTTTCTAAGCCCTGACACGAAAAACACTATGTTATAAGTCTTAGTAGAACATCTTAAGCGCCGACATATTGCTCTGCCGAGCGCCTTGCACTATACCTCTACTCCAGAGCCGGCTGAAATGCGACATGCGATAGGTGGACAAAAATATTTGGAGCGAAATAAAATCATTTGAAAAAGAAGGAATTTTACAATTTTTAACTCCCTCCCTCGCCCTGGTCACAGGTTGTCACGTTTTATAAACTTCCTCCGCTTTGCTGTGTCATTAAATTCTTAAGAAACCAACAGTTAATTTGTTTATGTACTTGTTAATAAAAGACAAAAAAATAAACTTTGATATATAACGTCTCACAGTTTTTGATCTCCCTTGGCCGTTGTCACACAATGTCACCCCCCTTCACCGTTGACGTAATTTACACGAAAATGATGTTCAAAACTGGCAATAAATCGGTCAACTTACATAAAGGTTTAGATTTTGACTATAAACGTTCCCGTGTCAGTTTTGCTTGGGTTTTCCAGACTTCCACAATACATGACATCCCTACGAGCTGTAGCTGACACTTTGTTAAGATTTATCACCCAGATTATCGCGTGTTGCTTTTTTCACTGCCTTTGTTGGATATCTGGCTTTAGTTCTACCTTCTATTTGATCTTTAACACGACTTTAACACGAAAAGGTTAATTCAATTTATGGACTAGGTTGTAAGGGATGGCGATTACAATGAGACGCTTTTTTATGTTACAAGGGGCAAACGAGCATTCAGCAGGCAGCCAAGTGCCCACCAATGCTCATGGACATCCGCACCACCAGGAGGAAAGCAGATGCATTGCCGGCCTTTTAACGACGAGTCTAGGCTACTAGGTAGTCTCACAAACCGAATGAAACGCGGCAACAATACCATCACTTGACGTGACAGCATTGTCGCCACTTCACGCCGATCTTATGTAAGAAAGAGGTACTGGTACCCGGATACGCCGGTCCAATTCAGCTATAAGCATGATGCTACTTCTAATTAAAACCTGCTCATATGGCAATTAAATAAAGTACTTTGAAAATATCTTCTGTATTGGCAGCTCCACATTATTGCTGTGAATTCACGCCGCGAATTCTCGGCACAGATCATGCCCTTCACATTCACGGGATGCTGACAATCGTTCGTGAAACTCGCCACGAAATGGACGTGGAAGATGCTGCTTGATGAACTTTTGAATTGCCTTATTATATGATTAGAACTGTCTTTTTTAATAAAAAAAAATTGCATTTCAGACTTTTTATAAAGAAGCATTTATCAGAATTATATTTATATAAATTATTATATTGAACCCAGTGGCGAAATATAATTTCACGGGGCCGTGAATGTATATGTTTGTCGTGAACAAAATACCTACACTGATCGGGGGATAGGCGTGAACGCGCGCGAATCTCGCGAAATCCGTTCACATTCACGTTCACGCCAGTTAACGGAGTTTCACAGCACTAATGTGGAGCCGCTATATAACAAGGGGCAAACTCGGCGTCCATCGGAATGCAATATTTTCAATCAAAATTCCGCTTGAATATTTTTTTTTAATTTTAATAATTCCGCTTTATATTTTATAACTTGTAATATGTGTGCGCCCAGATGCCTGTGAATAAACATTTTTTATTATTACCCGCATTATATTCAAAAATAATTTCAAGCTAATTATTTTTAGGAAAGTGGGCAGAAAGTAAATTTGAGGGCTTTCAGGTGAAAGCGTGAAATCGGAGAGCGGCCGGATGAAGGGGAAAAGTGTATTTTCAGTGACCTTTCCTTTTTAATTGCTACAGTGTTTTAAATTATTTAGAGACTGGCTGTGCCCGCGAATTCGGCCACCTAAAATTAGTTTCAATTTTAACGAAAATTAGATTCAATTTTAGCGTGATGTCTTTCTCGATAAATGGACTATCTAATATTGAATGAATTTTTCAAATCGGATAAGTAGTTCCTGAGATTATTGACAAAAAAAACAAACCAACTCTTCAGATTTATATACTGGTATAAATATCTATAAAGAAGCATATAAGTATAGTGTGTTTAAAGATATAGAGGAATTGAGAGTTATGTTTTTGGATTGCTGTAATGAGAAACGTTATTTTTTATATTAGCCTATGATGTCCCACTTCTGGGCCTTTGCCCGGCCTCCCTTCCCACTCCACTTACTTTCTTCTTGAGCCAACCTCATTGTTAAACTCGTTACCCCGGTCTTGTATCAGGGTCTGCCAAGAATACAGAGGATGTGGCTGTGGGACGTGTTAGCATGACCGATTTTCGTGATCTTCGGAACCTTCACAATCTCTATAATATCACGACTAATTATTTTTATGTTTGTTATTCCAAAATATTCGACTGGCTGAACCGATTTTGATGATTGTAATTTTTATTAGAAAGCTGTTGCTTATCGTGTGGTCCTATTTGAATTTGGTCCAATTTTGACAATTTGACGTTTGTTTTTTTTATTATTGTATTTTCATATTATTCTTTATAACATAACCTCAGACTGCCGACGCCCATAGACAACCGGAAAGCTCGATGTATTGTCAGCCGCTGTAAAGGGATCGAGGATTATTGGAAAAAATTCCGGATGGTGACATTTATTTGCGTATAAGCTAACAGAAGCTTTATATGGACTTACTTGTTGCAATAGATCGCTTAATTTCACATTACTGCTGGTCAATTGTACAATAGACATTCCAAGGATCCACTGCGCCAACAGGCCATTCATATTCTACAACTAATTACAAAACAAATATTATATACTAATATGACGAGCTGTGTTAGAGACTCAAAGAATGTGTAAAAAGCATTTAATACCAATTACAAAGTTGTATAGTAAAAGACCTTCCCGGAGCTGTTACAGTAGCTCTCAGGTTATCACAGTACAATATCTCGTTCGAATCGAGAGATACTTAAAACATTAGACATAGTAACAAAAAAGCTATTTATATTGTTAAAAAAAATCATTGTAAGACTAATGACCAGTCAAAATATTATATCATTGCATTAATATATCATTGCTGCGTGACACTGAGAAAAAAATCATTTTTTACTTCGACACTTAGACATGTTTCGTAAGAAATATTGATATGAGATTCAATTTTTTTTATAATACTAGCTTCAACTTACGGCTTTGCTCAATGTCAATTTTCAAAGCCATTCGTTTCTTAGGTTGAATTTGTAATATTTTGGACTCTTAATATATATAAACTGATGCCGAAGCCAGACATAGCTCAAAGTGTTTGTACATTTCTATTGGTCTGACGTCATCCCCGGAATCCCCACAATACGAGGACTAATATCACTCTCACGTGTACATATATAACTCATGTTACTATCATTACATAAATAATTATTTATTTCCGGTAGTTTGGGCTGAAGTTTCACTTCTGGGAAAAACTTTTTTTTTAATATTTTGTTTATACTTTTTTTTAAATATAATTAATAAGATGAAAAGTATTACAAAATATAACAGACTAAGTGTGCCCACGACTTAGTCCGCGTAAACTTGGATAAAAAAAATTAAATTACATTTTAGCGTGATGATATATAGCCTATAGCGTTCCTCGATAAATGGGCTATCTAACACTGAAAGAATTTTTCAAATCGGACCTGTAGCTCCTGAGATTAGCGCGCTCAATTAAACGAACAAACTCTTCAGCTTTATATATTAGTATAGAAGTGTAGATATAAATTAATACGAGTCAATGAATAGATTTAGCCAGAATCTACAATTTTATTTGTATACTAATGTCCTTATGTACTTTTTATCGGATGCCTGTTCTTCAAACTCATATATAAAAAAATAGTCTATAGTGTTTTTGCAAGTTGGTTAAAATATTGTTTCTTAAATTAAATTGTTTATTTTATCAATTGTCATTCCGTATCGATAAGCTTCAATAACAATGCTTGCATTTCACATGATTTACTTTGATTCCAATGCGATAATTTGCTGCGGTGGATCGAGCGTGACGTTATAAAATATTTATGTGCCTGTTATGGTACGGAAATTGTTTTACATTATCCATTATTTTTCAATTTATTACGAACTAGCTGTTCCCGCGACTTCGTTCGCGTAAAATCAGGTGCAAAAGTATATTAATCTCTAGCGTGATGATGCCTTATAGCCTTTAGCCTTCCTTGTTAAACGGACTGTCTATTACCAAAAGGGTTTTTTCAAATCGGACCAGTAGTTCCTGACTACTCTTCGGCTTGTGATATAAAGCGGAACCCCCACGATCTCTACAACCTCACGATTAATATCACAAAGTGATATTAATCGGGTCCCACTAATATACGTGCCTTCCGAATCACGGAGGAGGTCGGATATCAAATATAAACCAGTGCTAGAATGGGTCACCCATCTGTCACTCGGTCGCAGCAAGAGTAACTTAACCTAGCGATCGACTCAAATGTCGACCACTAGTGATTGGAATTGGCAATCAGGCCACGACCTCCTCTGAACGAATAAACATTTCTCAGCAAAAAACAATAGTAATCAATTCGTGTTATCACAACGGTGCTATAAATGAATTAATTATACAATAATTTTATCTATAAACAATAAATATATCTATGAACATACTAATAAAATTAGCCAGTTCTAAACATCAGATTCCAAGCATATTATTTTTGTCTTTTCTGACCATTATAGTTCTATGGCACGGGACGTTATTCTTAATACAAACAAATTCTGCTACTATATAGTTTAACGCGCCCGTTTCAAGCACTTACACACACACACACACACACACACACACACACACACACACACACACACACACACACACACACACACGCGCACACACATATAAGACAAGCTATAGCTTTGTTTGAATTGACAGTCAGACAAACTGTGACGCGCATAACTTCCTATTAAAATTTGCAATATTATGATACAAAATATGAAGTAAATTAATATAAAGGTAACATTACTCTATATCGAATAACTTCTCTGCTTGATTTACTTAATTTTACTTCAACTTGTTGCCTCATTTCCTTAAAGTCGGCTAGTTTGTGAAATTTTACGAAAGAATCTCGATTTACTTAAACATATATAACGAATATTTACTGTCGCAACAGAAATTGTATTGTGGAGTTAATTTAACCCGATGGATTTACGAAACTTACCTATAAAAAGATAATTAAGAGACACAAGCAAAAATAAGACACAAGATCAATTTACCAACACGAAGTGTAAAAAAAGCCTAAAAGGATATATTCGTACCTGTCGTATTGCGTAATATCAAAGACAATTCCAAATCTTTAGTCACACTAAATAGTATTAATTGTAAATATCATTTCTATACATATATAATTCTTAAACTGCTATACTTAAATAAGGTATTAATTTATTGTTTATAGTTGCTATGCAGTTTTATTTATCTATAACACATACAGGATTCCATTCCTCTGAGAATCTTTGTTAGAGAAGTTTACAGAAGTGGCTTCCATTAAATTCTCGGAGGAGTTGGTGGGGCACCATCGCGATCCTGTGAATTAATTTTCCATTTAGTGGTCAAGCATAAATTGAGTCACACGAACAGTACTTTCCTTCCCTTTTATTTTTTAAGAGGAGGAGGAAAAAAGGTTTAACTAATACAGATGACCTCATGAGGAGGTCGTCTCTTCATATTATATACTAAAAAATAATTCAACTTAGCACAGATACTCCTTTATGTAAAAGATATACCCGTTTGAACTTTAAGATCCTTAACTCCTTGTAAGAAAGTTTATTTCTTACATCAAATATAAATATCTCTAAATATATATATATATATATATATATATATATATATTAAGCTTATTAATGTTATACACAGTCGTAGAAATAAATAATTAAATCATCCGATTTAATTATTTATTTCTACGACTAATAATTAAAAATTGTTTTTACGCATTACTAAAATAGTTTTTAAACATAAATTGTTATTCATTTTTATTTATTTTCTTAAATAATATTTAATGTATTATTTAAGGACACTTATATTAATTAGTGGGTTGATATACGACGTGGAAAATAGTTATTTTAAATGTTGTTATTGATGATTCACATGTATGATAATTTATATTATTGACTCTTCTTCTTCTTCCTAGCGTTATCCCGGTTAAGTACCAGGGTCTGCTTAAATTGCAGAGGATTTGGCTGTGGGGCGAGTTAAGATGACCGATTACCTTCTGACGTCATCCTCGGAACTCCCACGATCTCTACAACCTTACGACTAATATCACAAAGTGACATTAATCGGGTCCCGGTTTATTTGCTTCCTTTATAAAAGTGATTACAATTGTAAAAAACTTTTTCTACATAAGTGAGCCTAGGCGGCAAAAGGGCCCCGACTCAGCGTATTTATACTGTAGAGTTTGTGTTTATGTATCCGAACAAAAATTAAAACGTATGCTTTTATTGCCGTTTACTAGCTTTTACATTGGGAATATTACACTATTTCGAATTAAAACTATATGACCGTTGACTTTAACTTTACAAATAGCAAGTATAGTGTTCATAAATTATGCATTCATAAAGTATTCATACATTGTTCGTTACCGCTGGATCGTTTTAAATTCTTTCATTCGTTTCATTCCCATTATTTCAGGAAGGTTTAATAGAAAAAAAATAAAATAAAAGAAAAATTCGAAATATTATTTATGGCTAATAGCGATCGAGCCATAAATCCGGCAAGACAAAAGTCTGCCAGGTCCGCTAGTGTAATATATTTGTGGTATCATTTTCAAGGCATGATGTCGTCCGACGACCTGCAGATAAAGAGGGTATTCTGATATTTTTTTTTATTTCTACTGTCCTAAATATAGGACAGTAGGCTTATCTGGGTTAATTGGATGACAGCCATTTACAACCATTCCTTAAATTAACGGACATGTTTCCAGCAAAAGAATAAATCTTAACAATATAACTTTACTTTGAAAAAGGTACTCCAACTAACATAACAATTTTGGTAATTTAAAAATACCTATTAGCAAAAAGCTGGGCTTTGTGCAGCCTCGCTTAGTTTTTCTAAAGGATAGAAATTTCTAAGCAGTTTTGATATATTTTTTATTTTTAATTACATTGGATTTAAGTATTAAACACTGGTAATGTAAATACTTTTAAAATTAATACATAATTTCTGTTGCATGGATGTTAACTCCTTGGTTTTTCTAACAGATGGCGTTAGTAGTTCCAATACGACCAAATTGTTAATGTTCATTTTTTAATGGATATAAAATTATATTATTTTTTTAACAGAAAATATATCTAGATGCCATGTCCGAGGATGACGTCAGATGGCAATCGGTTATCTTAATTCGCCCCACAGCCACATCCTCTACAATCTAAGCGGACCCTGGTATTCAACCGGGATAACGCTAGGAAGAATAAGAAGAAGAAGACTGAATTTATTTATTACTTTTGCCTGTCGATGCAGTTTATAAGTATTAGCTGTTGTCGGCGACTTTGTCCGCGTTAAACTAAACATGTCCTTAGATTTCTTTCACATGGCCCGATCGAAAAATCCGTTCTTAGCGGATGTGCACTAACTATAAACTATCTCCTTGTCAAATTTCATCATTGTACGTCCCGCGGTTTTCGTGATTTCATGTTAGGTTACCTTTTTCTTTTACATATAGATTTACAAATGGGTATTACTTTTGCTGAAATAAAAAAAATATATAAATATAGGGATTATGTTATTTTTTATAATAAAACTCAACCATATGTGACATTATATCACGTGACATGAAACGCCAATAAGAAAGCGCTACGTCACGCCGTAGATCAGTTCTCAAAGAAGTTACAGTGTATCCACTGATACTACGTAAATAGTATTAAATATTTATTATATTTATAACTTAACAAATTACTATATTATCATATATATGTTAATATATGTTACCGTTGACTTGGTAACAACGATGTTGTTACCAAGTCAACGGTCGTAATACAACTGACCCGTTTACCTGCGTTTCTCTATATTTATATTCTTATGAACAACTACCGTCATTTATGTACACACTACATACAGTAACAACGTAAACTCAAATTCAAATGATGTTCTTTTTTTTTAAGTTGACTTTTACGAGCTCTTTTGAAAAGTACTATGTACAAATCAAATTGTTTACGTAAATAAAATAAAAATTTTACCAAATATAAAACGACTTGGAATTTCTCAGGCTGGACCAAAATTAAAAAAAAAATTGAATTGAGGTAGTCTCTTTTTTTTAAAAAGCCAAATTCTTATTCGAACTTAAAATAACTTTAGTAAATTTGAATTAGAGTCTGTACGCGAAACTTTAACCGTTTACGCAGCGCACGCAGCGGAAGCTCTCAAAAGGGGGATAAAACCGCCGATTTTGGAACATTCTTCAATGGTGCTCCGCTCCTATTAGTCTTAGCGTGATGATATATAGCCTATATCCTTCCTTGATAAATGAGCTATCCCACGCTAAAAGATTTTTTCAAATCGGAACAGTAGTTCCGGAGATTAGCGCGTTAAACGAACAAACTATTCAGCTTTATATATTAGTATAGATCACAGTGCAATATTCTGATGACATTGAACCGGAAGGTGGCCATAGGAACTACCTTATAAAACGACATGTTTCAACTAATGTAGAGTCTTTAGTCACTTTTAAACAACATATAGTATTTAATTAATCGTACGTCGCCAACCTTATGTCTCTCTAGAGCTCGACACAAGACTACGAGGTATGTTGCTTCGTACCGGGTACTTTCCCAGTGGGGCAGCTCCATATTACAAGAATTCTCGTTTTGCCCTTTATTAGTATGCAGAGGATCACCCATCTATGACCAGGCCGCGGTAAAAACCTCTTAACCTAAATTTAACGATTGACTCAAATCCCGGCTACTAGCCTACGACCTCCTGCAGACAGTTTAATTTTATCTATTTTTATAATTTAAATCAAAGTCAAAATTGTTTATTCATATAGACTTTTTTATAAGCACTTATGAACGTTCTAGTATATAATATATACTAGAACGTTCATAGTATATAATATTATTATTAATATTTTAATTGTTTAATAATTTGTTGATAAAATTTACGACTTAAAAGCTAAATGTACAAGGGTTCCTCGCGCCCTGCACTGGGAATGCTCGCAACAAACTCAGTCGTGTTAATTTTTTGTTATCACCATTTTCAAAATAATTTAGATTTGGTTAGAGCAATTTATTCCCAAGCATTCATTATCATCATCCACACCTGTTACCGTACCGACACCTCTGACTGCACTCAATTAAGCGACCACGTCGTTGTGCAGCGTATTAACATAGGCGCAGCAAAGTCTTTGTACATTTTTGACCTTGAAGTCCACAAAGTACTACAAAACTTTGTACAGATCCACAAAGTACCCGGCTACACTACATGATCATTGAAATGATCATTCAAATGAAGCTATATCTGGCTCCGGTACTATCACTGTCTCGGTCTTACAATCAACCACAACAGTTACCGATGTATCCAAATACAAAAATAATTAATAAAAATAAAAAATCTATTCAAAAATATTATTTAATCAATGAAAGACCATAATGAATTTAAATATTTGTAGAAAATTAATACATATTTATATCATACACATATAAACAAATAAAATAATTTAAAAAAAAACATATATATGTACATGATATATACATGTAGCTAAAGAAGTTTTACTTCAGTCGTGTGATGCAACGCACACTCATTTTTTTAATCCCCATAATACTGTTTCCTTTATTAGAATAGATATAATCTTTATTTGCGTATCATATTTTTCTGTTAACATCTAGATATTTTTGTAAAGCGTTGTGGGCCCAGTACGAAGAATATTTTCAAAATCGAACCTTCGACTCGAACGCTTCGAAATGTTCGCGCTAATCACTCGAGTGTTTTGGCGCTAAAATTCAAATTCAAATCATATTTTATTCAAGTAGACTTTTACAAGCTCTTTTAAATGAATGTATAAAAATGCAAAATTAACTTATACCTAACTTTGTTTCGCTGAAATGTATTTATATTTTAGATTAAGTTCACAGTAACGTATACTAGTTTCTGAAAAAATGTCAACTAGCGTATTCCGCATTATACCAGTTATAAATAAAACAACAGAAGTGTCTAGGTAAATCTTTATTTCTCATTTATCTATTCTAAATATAATATGCGGGTAACCCGCAAACTGACAGATCATGTTGAAGACCAAACAAAATAGAATAAAACTTACACATTCAATTAATATCATTAAAATACAATACAGGGAATAAAATGAGCATAATTGAGCAATACACAGCAGTATTGTCGTTGCAACGATAAAAGAACTGCATTGCTTTAATTTTGATACAATGTAGCAAATGTCCATTACTGAACTAAGTTAGAAGTATACTCGCCTTACTAAAATATGTCGAACGTAGTGCTAAGTGAGATGTGTGTGCGAGACCAACGCGCGCTCAACTCAACCCGGAGCTCTCAATGGAAAGGATACATTGAGCGTTGTACATCATGAACACTATACAAAAATTTGTCGCGCGTTAAACGCTTGTCATATGTACCCGACCTTATATATGAAGTATAGTATGGAGTATCCCCGTCTTCGTTACCCTTTTACGTATGAACCACGCTAGTATAAATTTTTAGATTTGTTTATAACCATTATATATAAATATATATGAAAAATAAGAAGTATGGGTTAATAGACTTATAAAGTATAGACAGTATAGATATTATATTTGATGTTTAATAATACTTTTAAGGTTCCGTAGTACTACAAGGAACCCTTATAATCTCGCTGTGTCCGCCCACCCGTCTGTGCCCCCCCCCCCCAGCATATATCAGGAATTCCTAGTATTATTTTGTGGAAAAACTCCAGTGAACATGAAAATACGCGTATATGCATACATACACAAATATAAATACAACTGAAGCCGTCGAATTTATTTATTTTTTACTAATTGTGTATGACTATTATATGTAATATACAATTACTTATATACGATACCTATAACAGTAAGCTAAGGTCGAAATTTTTCCTGTCTGTCTGTTTGTTACGTGTAATCTCCGAAACCTCCGACTTCGATGAGACTTTCACTGGCAAGTAGCTGATGTTACAAAGAGTGACATAGGCTACTTCGCTTCTAGAAATTAGATTAGGGTTCTGCACAAAAAAAAACGCTCAAAATTTACCAAAACCACTGAAATAAAGCGCACTAAGTCGCGGGGTACAGCTAGCTAACAATATAGTTGCTACTCTTTGCATTGTATGGTAGAAAGAAGAACATAAATTAGACGCGTTGACTGCACGCCTTCAGTTCTGTCGACTTTTAATTAAATTCCAAAAAATGGCTGAAAGCAACATTGATAGTGCAAATATTTCTTATAATATAGTGGTTTATATAATAATATGTGAGCATTCTTTTTAAGGCCATCTAAATCAACCTGTTTTTTTTTATTTTAAACTTATTTATTAAAAAATTTAATATCTGAAAACAATGTTTGGAAGTTTTTTTTCTATTTAGAGGAATATTTAAAATTTTTAAGCTGAAAAGAAGTACCATGTGTTTACACTACGTGTCATAGTAAATAATATCTATTTTTTTACTTATATATTCCTAAGATCTAATAGACGGCAAACAAAAAAAGTCTTATCCTAAACCTGAAGTTTAAGTCGTAGGTGACGATTTTATTTTGATGCATCGTCATAAACGAACGATATAAAACTTTGCTTTGCTTTTATTGAAACCAGTCGTATGAGGCAATGATCTTGTTATTTTTACGTCATATTAAAACTCCTCATTTTTTAATATGGCCACATATGGAAGACGAAAAAGACAATGGCGTAACATGCCGCGACCGTCGTAGTCACCCACCAGACTCTTCGCCTGGTAGACATCGAGAGCATCTTACGATGTGCTATCAAAGGAGACCTTCCCATCCTTTGTAGAATTTAATAAACACTAGCTATTTCCCGGTACATCGTCCGCAAAAAATCAAACTTCCAATTGCCCTTAGACCCCCTAACCCGTCCTTATCGAAATTTCCGTTATTGGCGGATGTCTACTAACTATAAAGTATCTCCTTGACGAATTTCATCATTGTGCGTCCCGCAGTTTTCGTGGTTACGTGTTAGGTGACCACTCGCTTTTAATAAATAAATATATACAGGACTATATGACACACGGACGTCTGTGCCTAAGGTAGACAACTTAATGGGTATGTTATAGGCAACAGACGCCTGTAACATATTGATTTTGAGGAGGTCGTGTCCTAATCAGCGGTCGGCATTTGAGTCGATCGCTAAGTTAAGTTGCTCTGGCTGCGACCGGATGATAGATAGGTGACCCATTCTAGCACTGTTATATCAGTCGGGCCGAGCTCAGATAAAGCTCCGACCGTGTTGTAACCGTGCCTATCGTATAATTAACTATTAATATTATAGCTACATACAAGTTGGTAAATGCGATAATGGTTATGAGGTTACTCAAGTTTACTACGGCACAACATCCGTAACAGCTAAAGGTTACGCGCTTTCTTAAAAGATTACGTTTTCTTTTAGTTTTAACAATCTTCTTTAAGAGAAAATGGTTAGATATAAATTAAGCTTAAAGGTTTCTAAGAACTATGATTTGAAGTAGAAATTTAATAATAAAATTACATAAAAGTAGGTAACTAGTCTAAACAATGAAGAGGTATTTTAACCACGTGCCTGTACGCGACCTGCATACGGGCGTTTGTCCAGATATCGATCGGTTCATGTAGGACCGACGCGTGGGAATAGATAAAATATTCCTTTGTAGCGGCCAAAGATATTATGTTGTAACAATTGATGGCTGTCAAGGTTGGTTGTGTTCACAAGTGTTAGACAATAACAATATAGGCTGTAGTGTTAGTTTATTATGCAAAAAATACATTTTCAATGTAATTGTAACTGTATGTAGGAAAGTCACCGTATGGAATGTGAACTTCGGGCGCCATTAATTAATTGTACAGATCGCAGACGGCTGCTCATTGGGTTTGGTACGACAATACGCGGTACTTAGTTTTTGTTTTTATAGCTATTTATAACGCTCCCAGGCGTGGGAACTAACCCAGCACACGGTGTGCAGCGAAGACGGTAGAAAACAAAACAAACGACGGTTAGCAGTAAACTGGGAAGCGATAATAAAAGGTTGTGAGGCGACAAAATGCTAGCGAGTTACGGATTTATATGATGAGATATCATCATATAAATCCGTAACTCGCTAGTCGCTATTAAAAGTATAAGGGTTTTGGCAAGTTAAATTCATGTTAGAGTTGAATGTCATGATTCCCAGTGAACGTCGCAAATGATAATAGTTTTTAAAACCATAGTAGTTTTCTGACTTCCATTCTGACCCCTTACATAATTTATAGGAGAACGAAAATGCTGTGCAGATCTTATATTGGGCTACGTGTGTATGTTTTCCAGATCCGTGAAAAACAAACCTAGCAAGCGAAAGTCAACCACGCACACTAAGAGTTCCGTACTATCACGCAATATTTTAATAGTAGATCTTAGTATTTCGTATTAATTTAACTTTATAGCTCTATGCGTTCCTGAGAAAAAGGGTCTCGACAGGCAGACAGGCGGACAACAACGTATAACCTATAATAGTTCCATTTTCTTTTGGAGATAAGGAATGATCGATGGTCGTATTTGTTGTCTTATTACACAACAATTGATTATATATAAAAAAAACCATTTTAACGTTGTATTGCTGTTACCAGCATGAACCTGAAAATAGACTTCCAAGACGATAACCCCCTTTTTTATTTAAGTTTTCGAGTCAATGCCGCGTGGCCCACTTGTGGAATAGTATACGTTTACAACAGTCATGTTGTAGAGCTGTTATCTATTATCGCGCAGGAATGCCGCGCGTAAGAAATGTGATTGCGTCAGTATAGTCAATACTTGTGTCTCGTGACTCATGCGCCCGCGCCGGTGCGCTTGCATGTGTTCAACGTATTACAAAGGATTCTTGTGCCTTTTAACTAAATTATAGTATTATATAATCCGTTCCGTATACATCTCGACAGAAAACGTTTCCTTTTTTACATATATTTCCTCGTAGCTATTACATAGTGATCGTCCGAGTGATTGTGTTTGTATTTTCCTTATCTTTAAGTCGTTCACAACTGGAATGATCTCCTTAGATATTGGTAGCAGCAAGTGGCACTCAACTCAGGGTTAGCGTAGTGCGACTTTAACGGAATGGACAGGGCTGATTGTGAGCAGCAAAGGCATGACTAATTATCCTTTAAGACTTAATGAGAAAAACAAACGAATTTAATTATGAAAGTTATAAAACACGGCGTGGACTACTCCATTATTTACAATGGAAATACCTTCTGAGGAGGCACATAAGTTTTTGTTGCCGGTTACAATCTTAGAAAGGACAGCATCATACGTACCTCCGTACTTTTGCGAAAAGTGGTAAATATATAAATGTCACAAGCGAAAGTTGCACTTTCAAAAACCGTACAGTATGTTCCAGTAACTTTATTATCTGACCCGGCACCGAATTCGCACAAGGACGACACATCGAAATATTGATCGCTGGAAGTGCCGCACTGACTGTGCTGTCGTCATTTGAGTCGTCGGTGCTTGGATTAGTGCTTATTGTAGACCAACGTATATGTAAAGTGAATTAGCAGCGATATATGTTCTATTGTTCCTATTCATACTACTTGTTAAGGCTTAACAGGCGCTTTAATAATTATTTTAGTGTTCTCACATATTATTGCGAAAAAAAAACGGTCAGGTACAATCGTTTTTAATAAATAGTATCTAAATTTTAGACCTGTTATTGGTTCTATTCAAAATTATTATAATATATATCTGTAACTTTTCGATCTACCATATCAAGGTAGCGAACAACTTTAGTTTATGTTAGGGTCTTTCAGAAGAAGAACTAATAATAGTTTTAAAATTAAAATTTGTGTAATAACAAATTATTAACGATATATTTTATAATTATTGTGTATTGGTCGTTGGTGAAAGTGTCCGCAGACGACCTTTCACCGGCAGACGTTGGCGGATGCAGTAATTGCACTTTCGGTCGTTTGTATTCGGCTGTATGACGACTTGCCTGAGCTCTAAATTGATTGGCCAGTTTCTAATTGAATGTGTCTCCCGTTTCCAAGTGCGTTCAATTATGGGTGGCTTTAATTATGACCTACGACAGTAAACAAACCTACGTATACAAGCTATTTATATTCACTGCATTCCTATATACATATTTTCTCATCCAAATCCCTCCAACATACAGTATACTGTTGAATGTTACATAGAAATGTTAGAACTTAGTTATTTTTCTAAGTTAGGTAGAACCTAGAAAAATAACTAAGTACGTATGTATTTAGTTATTTTGTTTTGTATTGCCCTTATGGGTAATACAATTTTAATGTTGTAACTTGTAACATACGAGTAAGAATATGCTTCCTGTCGCATCACGAGATTATTTCCTTACAATAAGGAGCTGTGACAAATATCACGACAATGGCATCTCCGCGAGCTATTTGACTTGAGTAAGGCACGTCGTGAGGGAAAGTGGAGAGCGATTGTACATATTAGTTTAAAGTCTCTGCTAAATCGTCTAGGCTCTATATCTTATGTATAAAAATGTTACTGTATGAAGTGTGTACACATTTATGCAAATAATATACGTATATAATAAAATCAGGGCTGTACATCCGTTCCCAACGATCACACATACATTAGTTATTTAGGTTTTATTACAATATAGTCCTTTTTTCCTGTTTGTGTTAGCGGGTATGTAGTGACGTCACCGATGCCGGCACAGCTGCAGCCGGCGTGTCGTCGACTCCTTGAAATAGTGCTCCGCGAAACGAGCGAGGTCAAGGTTCAGTGCCCACCAGAAAAAGAAACAAACACACAGGAAGTGAACGCCCCTTTTACATATACGGAACTTTTAATAGGAGCGATGGAGCACAACTCGAGTGACAAGTTAGCGCATTCTGTCAAACGAGTTGTTTCTTCCAGTAATACAGAAACTATTATCTAGACTTTATGTAATGATTTTAGGGAAAATTAGCCTTGACCTGACCGATCTATAGCGAATGACGGCTTGAATTGCATCTAATGTTACTAATCCTATTAAAAGTTGATCTTTATTTTGACACCAATTGCAGTTTAAGCAGACTTGTCTGAATAGGAAGGAAAATGTAGGTTTTCCTCCCTATTGTACCTACTGTGGTTTTCTGTATGGTGTCGCTACCGACAGAGCCACAACACAAAACCACAGATAATGTTATTCGCGTACTGCACTCCTGTTGGTAAGAGATAGGAGAGCTTTATGGACGTGTCGGATGTGCACAGGAGGAGGTGGATAATGCTTTAAAAACCTTCAAAAGGCTACGTCGCCTGACTCCCACCAGATCTAAATATTATTATACTTTTAGAGTAATACCAATGCTAAGAATTCTGTTGAGTGATGAGTCAAAGTGACGACTAATTCGGCCGTTAGCTTGTTGTAAGCATACGTCGAGTTTCAAATAATGGCGGTTGATGAATCACGGGCCGGTGGAGGCTGATTCTAAGTATTTATCGACTTATTGGACCTTATTCGAGTAGTAATAGTGGTCATTATCCTGTGACAATGCGTTGTTTACGTTTCCTATACTTAAGTTACTCGTAAATGTGAGGAATTAATTAACGTAACTGAGAGGCGGTTAGGTTAACGCGTGATTATAATTACAACGAGTATTGTTTATAGTATTTAGACATTGGGAAATATTTCTGATTTATTTGTTATTATAATGCTTAGTACTTTTAATTTGCGCTCCATTTTACTGAAATATTACGTCCTATAATTAATCTGGCGATTGAAATGTATTATTATGTATTATTTATCTCTTTATAAACAGTCCTTCGTGTCCACGGGGTGGAGGGTCCTATTTATCTTTCCGAAAACCGGTAGGGGATATCCAATCCACTACGGGAAGGCCACCCCGGATACCCTAGCCGCTATTGTCACTCTCCCTATACCGTCCGTGACGATAGTATCCGCCTCTCTTTCCTGCCCATCTACCTTACCTATATCCTTTGACTTCATCTCTTTCCTTAACTCCTAACCATTTATCTAATTAGAGGTAGCGTCACGCTTGCAGTCCTTTGGGCTGCAGCCGAAGCGGGCTGGCGAGTCCTGATGCCAGTACCTCGTACTGGCATAAGATCGGCGTGAAGTTGCGGCAATGCTGCCACGTCAAGTGATGGTATTGCTGTTGCGTTTCGTTCAGTTTGTGAGAGCTACCGGTGGCCTAAATCTCTATTTAAAAGCCGGAAAGCATCTGCGAGCTCGCTGGTGGTGCATGGTCCATAGGCGTTGGTAGGTGAACCGTTCGGCCGTTTCTCCTTTGTAAAATGAAAAAAAAAGAAGTTGCTCTAATTGTATCACTGGAAATGAGTGAATGTTAGTTGACCAATTACCTAAAAAACAACTAAAAACAAATAATAAAAGTGGACCGATGAAAAAAGGATCTTTTTAAAAATACGCCTCAAGAATTAAATATTATTGACAATTTAGAAAATATAATGTGAAACAAAAAAGAAAACGCTCAATTGAGTAAAACATTGTCGATCACCAGACATCACTCGGCTCTCTGCCAGGGTGTCTTATAAACTCTACAATAACTCTAGACTCTACATTGGATATGGTACTCGAAGGAACCAAAAAATTATCAAATAATATTTGATAGCACAGGTGGTGATAGTGCTGAACAGCAAAAGTTCAATAAAATATACTGTTCCAGCATTATTCTACTAGAACAATCAACCTTTCGCATGAACTCCATAAGTAAAAATGTTTTATTCATATGGACTTTACAGTACTTATGAACGTTATACGTATAATAATTACTATTATTTTGAATCACAATTATATCATTTGGTGATAAACTTGATGGAAAGCTAAGTTACGAGGGTTCCAACGCGCCTTGCACTGAAAAGGGCCCATAACAACCTCGTAACCTTTTTGTTATTACAAAAAAATACCATTTCACAATAGTTCAGACACGGTTAGAGCAATTTACTCTTAAGCATTTTCATCATTCAAATAATCCTTTACGTTAAAATAGGTTTTAAATTTGTTTAAAGAATATCTCAAGGAAGTTTATTATAAAAACGAATACTACACAAACGCGGAGTTTATTTTACGAAGCCTAGTCGTATGCATTATGAGTTTATTTTTATTTCTAAGATTTCTAGCAACGACTTCACCTACTCTTTCAAATTTATGTCTATTTCTTTGTACAGAATATATTTACAATGTACAGTCATCCTTTTTTTCAATTTGTTTTTTAACGGCTCTCTTGTGCTCATGTTGTAATGCAAAATGCAAAACAAAAATAGCTTCAATATCAGCAGCCCCATGGTAAAATTCCGAGTTAATAAAATAATAAAGTTACGAGTTTGATGTGAGTGTGTGTGTGTATGTGCATCTGTGGCATCATTACGTGATAGCTCCTGAACTAGGAGCTGTCACATAATAATGCCACTATACCAAGCGTGTCAGGGTCACGAGCTCTTTTTGCCAGCTGCAGGAGGGTTTTATGCGGTCCCACAGGCGACCCCTCCACAGCACGAAGTCACAGGACCGAGAAATAATCATTATATCATAGTGTGCTTATATGTTACAATCGGGGAAGTCCGAAAATTTTATATTACCGATTAATTATACTTCTTTATTATATGTAGTTTATTTAAATAATTTAGGATAACTTCAAATATTTACAATAATTTAATTTATAAGTGCAGCGTACGTCGGTCATTTATTTTTGCACAAAACAAGGAAGGAAACAACGAACTGAATTTATGGTAAAACCGGCCAGTCGTAGCCACTGAGTATCGAGTCTAGTTTAGTTTGGTGGATATGTAACAGTAACAGATGCCAAATTATTGGTGAGCGTTCAAAATTTGTATCAATGGCTCGACGGCGGCAAAGCTTGAATAGATATGCGAGAGTACTTAACGAATTCGGATAAATGTTAAATGTATGCAATTTTTTTAAAGCAAACTACTTATAGGCTGTTTTAGAAAAATTCTATAAGAATTTTTATTACAAATGTTACAAACGGCGAGTGAAGTAGATCAGCATAAACAAACTCCTGCATTTTTCACTTTTGGGCATGCAGCAAAATCCGAATACAATTATAATCTTGCATACTTAAATGAAAAATTACTAACTCTTTACTAATTTCTTAAGAAAGGGTAATCGCACTAACTTATAATGTAAGACCCGTTGTTGCTGTCTACTCTAGATAAATAATCGTTCCCTGTGGCTGCTAGATTTCAATAATTTGTTGGCAGTACATAAAATGTACACATATTTTTATTCTCCGTGTTAATCCTTTGGTAAGCAAATAACAGCACAAACACATAACGTCGAAGACGGAGGAGAGTTCGTCATGAATTGGTGCCCAATTCTAGAGCAACAACAGCTCAAAATATCTGTCTATATTTTGTTTAATATAAGAAAAGTTTGTTAGAAGTTATGAGGTTGTTTAAAATAATTTAATCCTTTTTTAAGTTTAATGTAATGTTTTTTTCATCGAGTGCTGCAGTATTGGGGCTTTCATACACCTTAGATGTTGCAGTATAATAAAGTAGCAGATATATAATAGTATATAGACAACGTGTACATATGTACATTAGGAACACGTCTCAAATAAGTTCGTGTCGGTCGCTAGGGCGCAGCATAGCGTCTGCATCTACTCACCTGCATCTGAAGTAGTCTGGAGCCACCGTTTCTTTCCATGGCTTCGTTTGCACGTAATTAATTATCACTTCACGGAAGACACGACAAATGTAAACGGTTCTAACAAAAATATGTAAACATTACACGCGATTTATCCAAAATGCACATAAATATCTCATAAAATTTGACACAACATGTTTGACGTACGGATCGTCCCAACCGCGATTTGTTTATAATCTATGTTTATATCTATGTATGATAGGCTCGCGGCCTGTGATGCGTTTACACGGTCGTGGACCGCACGGCCGCCGCGAGTGAGGTCCTCGTAGCGATTAAACAGGCGGCCGGTCGCCAGGACTTGAACTCCGCTCCTCCCCGCGAGATGGCGGCCGTGCAGCCTTACTTGGCGCTGAGTTATACAACATATAGCGACACCCGATTAGCAATTCTGCTGCCTTTGATTATATCTCTCTTTGAACACGATTCTACTGTAAGGGTCAATAGAATACCAGTTTACTTATATTATATATTACGAACGGCTCTTCATCTGAAATTTGGTATCTTGTTTAAAAATCTGGTTCGCGTAGGGAGGAAGTACTACGATGATGTACTATACTTCTTGTTGAAAAATCTCTGATAGGGTATATTATTACTTTGAAAAATATTATACAGTACAATAGGCCCTGATTTCCACAAAATTCTCTTCGATTAAATTCTCAATATATATATCGTAGTCTCTACAAATATATAAAACCGGCCGAAGTTCTAACAAACATGTACTTAACTTTAAGTACTTACTCAAAGAAGAAAATTTTATCAAAATCAGACATTTATGAAGAGTCCACTAACTTAGGTTCATATAAGTATAGACTAATTATATATAAGATCATCAGATCATCACGCCCTGGTAAGACGAGGGTAATCTCAGAGCAACAAAACCCATGCCTAGCAGTGCGAGATTACAGACTACTTAAAAATATATTTTATTCATCAAAACTTACTCAGTCCGCCTACTCCACGTGCCATAATATAATGGGGGTCAAAGTACTGAATACATATAAATAATTAGGCGTTTCTTCAGCATATAGGCCAATTCGTCATTATTATCGGAGAGACATCACTTCCGTTCGTTACGACGCATCTGCAGCGCAATCCGCAGTGAGGTGCTGCATTTATGTCGTAGCTCCGCATACTGAGAATCATGTACGTATGAACATTTTAATATTTGTGATTTGTCCATTATAACACGAAGTCTAAAAGTGTCATAATAGTCCATTGAAAACTTACATTAGGTGTTGCATTTGTTAGAGGACGCAATTTTATATTTTAGATATATAGGGGGTCAGTCTAAAAATAAATTCAAGTTTCTGGGTTTGCAACCCAAGGTAGTCGACAAAAAGTACTCAACTAAATATTGAAGATTGGCTTCAAAATAATTCAATTAGGATAATTTGAACGATAACATATAAATTTTCCGGTAGGTATATATATATATATATCTATATATATTGCTTTAGCACTCACACATCCTCCTGTATGTTATAAACTATAGTTGTGTCAAATTTCATACTCCTCCGTCGGCGCAATTTTCGTAAAATATAGCCAAAGTTTTTACTTCACCCATTATTCATATTTATTAAGTTAAATTGAGACTATCTCACTGTAGAAAAGTTAATTTTGAATTATAACATATACAGCTAAACTCGAGGGCACAACAGGGAGAAAAGATGATTTTATTAAGAAAATTTAATGAAATTAGTAATTTTTTTTTTTAAACACAACGATCGCGCAGCGATCGATGACAGATATAAATAAATAAATAAATAAATATATACAGGACTATGTGACACACGGACGTCTGTTCCTAAGGTAGACAACTTAATACCTGTGTTATAGGTAACAGCCGCCTGTTAAACACAAATATCTTTTTTTAGAAATATATAAATACATACATATGGATAATACACCCAGACCCGAGGTGGGAATCGAACCCACGACCCCTGGAGCAGAAGGCAGGGTCACTGTCCACTGCGCCAACGGGCCAGCCAATTTTATATTATTTTATGCTTCCAAATACTTTTAACAGTATCTAGTAAATTATGTAATATATCAAGAGGAATTACAACTAGAATCACACTAAATTTATGCGTGTATCATCAAAAACATCACAAAAAATCTTTAAAAAAATGATACACGATTTACAAAATTATGGACTCGTATTCCTAAATTGATTAGAGATTACATAAAGATTTTTATGACGTTGAGAAATGCCTAGGTTACATTTTACTACGGATAAACACACGATAACTTGTGAATGGTGAGAAATCAACGGAGCGAAGCGAACGGTGCCGGTGTACCAACATACCAAATTTGTTATTTTTATAGTGTGCTACTGTGATAGTGTTGAAGGTCTAAAATGTGTGCTGGCGTAAGAGTGTGCGTAACTGTTAAAGTGTGTGTGGACGGACGTCATCGCCGGGTCGCACCTCAGCGTGAATCCAAAATTCCTGATTGAATTTCAAATGGAGCCCGCTTCTGTTTCAAGTTCAGCGCGGACCGACCTACGGGTACTGATACGACAGTCAATACGACGATCACTTCAGCTCGTACTATTTCATACGCTGCTTGTCTTGCTGTTATATTAGTTAAGAGGTATGCGAGATTATCTGCAATTGAGTTGAAATATATGCGTAATACGGGTCGTGGCAGATTGAGCAGTAGGAGGACAGCAGTAAGGCAGCAGGAGGGCAGCAGGAGGATGGCAGCAGGAGTAGGAAGACGTATACTAATTTCATTAGAGCTCCAACCGCAAAGTGCAGCGTTATCCTCGCACTCTCTCGTCGCATAAGGTGTACACGAAATTGAAGCAGAATTCATAAGCTATACTAAAAATTCTTCCATATTAATAATTTTATCGTTAACTTATGAATTAGCTTATAATTATGAATATAAACTACTTTCATAGTATTTATTCTATAATTGAAAGTATTCTACTGCAGAATAAAGTCGATACTACTAACTAAAGCGATTCAGAGAATAAATTGCTCGTCTCAACGAGTGGGTGAGCTTTGTGAAGCTATTCAGTAATTCAAATACCAGCCCCGCGTAAGCACGTAATAGTATACAAATTAAATCGTCACATAAACATACAAGTATTTTTCCTCTGCGAAAGAGCATCGTAGAGACAGAATAGACGGGACCGTAAATAACATTATCATATTGTGTTACTAGTAATTCCTGATCCACCTAATTGCATGGCTCAAAATGCGAAAAGATCAGGGAGTTCATTGTTTTTTCAATGTCGATATTTTTGTGTAGGTACAGCAAATAATATAAATAAATCATAAATTATAAACATAATTTATAAAGATTTTATATGTCTTTGTCGCACTTCCGCTAGGTTGGTACAACTGAGCAAGTTACCCAGATAATTCATCCAACGAGAGTTACATTCACATTTAATTCCATTCAAAAATGTACTAAACACAATGAACCTTATGTCGCACAATTTTTTCCTTCTCATTATGTAGCCTAAACTAGAGAACGCCGGCGATCGCGGCGTCGAAATTCGGCCAGACATCTTTAGATTTGCGATTTATATGCTTCTTTAAAGCTATATGAAATCTTATTTTTTTTTGTACAACTTTATTGTTATATTTGACAATCAATGCACGTACTACGGTCATCAATCGTTATGAATAAGCTTTGACGCAATCTTATAGCAAAATGTATACATGTGTCTGTAAATTATTTGGCATTGGTGTGCGTATGGTTCTATTTTAATAATTTAAAAAGCATATTTTACAAAACCAAATGTAGAAATGTGCCAAATGTCATACTCCTTCGTTCGCGCAATTTTCGTGAAATAGTACCGAAAGTTTTCGCTTCGAGTATTAGTTTACCTACAGATTCTCAATCGGGACGCTATTAGCTGACGCATTTTATGTGACAAGCCCTTAAAATATTAGCGTAAAGATATTTCGAGACATGAAAAGTATTTTTTTATATAATACTAAAAATATATGAATGAGGATGCGGTTAAATAGTTCTTCTCGTTCTGGACGCATCTTTACGCGATATAAAACCGAGCGTGGTCCTCAACGCTCGACGTGTCGCGCTGCGGTGCGGAGTGCGGGGCCGAGCGCCTCATTACAATAACTACCCAATAAACCCGGAAAAAACTGATTAGCGACGAGAACCAGTCGCTATCGCACTCAAAAATCATCGAGCCGAGTTTTTCTAGCAGCACTTCCTCGCCGGCGCAGATCCACTGATTATATTATGTGTTTGGTGTCGTTAGCGTATAATTTATGTTTTTCTTGTTGTGCCGGCCCTAACGCGAGGGAGTAAGGGCGGGAATCGCTCGCGCGTGCGGTCCTCTGTACCAGTTCCTCATTATGGTTTCTCTAGGCTGCCCTTGCAATTAGTCCACTGAGTGCTTTGAAATTACCACGCTAAAGTAATGTTTGTTCTCCAGACTTAAATTTACTTTACTTTTATGACAATTATTATTCAATCTGTCTGCATTCACAAAAATTCTTATTCTTGTGTTTGGGTCGGTGATATTTTGGTGTAAACGCACAGAGCGAGCTTTCGTTTAAACTGAAAGATAGAGATATATTGCTATTGTTCTATCTCTAGCTCTCTGTACGTTTGGTCTAAACCCACCTTTAGTCATCAATATGTTTCGCGCGTTCGCACGAGCTAAGTTCGCTCGCAGCGCGCATTCGCGTTCTATCAGGAAGACGTTTAAAAGGGTAAAATAAAACATTAGCAAATTTATTATATTTAAACACCAAAAAAATACACAGCACACCGTCTCGCGCCTGGCATCAACCAAATGTCGCGTATCATAGTGAGTGGATAAAGATCCAGGTCTACCTAATTCGTATCGTTTCTTTTCTAAAAACATTTTCACAAGCCGTCTTGAATAAATGAAAAAGCCTTTATAGATGATGTTCTAAATTCAAGGCGAGATGTTCGTTAAGACAAAATACAAAATAAATGTAGTGTGTTGATGGTGTAGCATTACGTCGGTACTCGGTTGATACTCGGTCGGGACTGCATATTTAAAGAAAGGAATAATTTTTTATACTTTTCACGCCTGTTTCACAGTTCATAAGTTCCCATTAATTTTCTGTTTTATTCAAGTATCGACGAGAGGACTCGATAGAAATGGACCTAGGTTAGCTTTACATCAAACAACCGCATGTAAAGGCATAGGATCATAAATAATGGAATCTCGTAGTTAGCAATTTAATTTGCTGCGCCGTCTCAGTTTTTCAGGTATGCTTTTGTGTTGTTGGAGTATAGGCGAGTGCGTCAATAGCAGAATGAACGCTGCATGGGTTGCCCTTGGGGCCGCAGCAGAGTCATGCGCACCTCTCGCCGGCTAAGACCGCATCAGACGAGGTTGCAGCACTTCATATGTACATGAACTTAACTCGCTCGTAACTTATATTGCCCTCAAATATATGTATGTATAAACTCGGGTGCAATGCACATGAGACGATTTTCTGTAAAATATATATTTTTTTTTCTATTTAAAAATGTACATTATTTTTTAATGCGAGATTAATAATCATTCACCGGATAGGTATTGAAATGACCTCTTATCCCACATTATTTTTAAAGTATATGTATTTTTTAAAACATTTAAAAAATATATATTTTTTTTTTCGAGAGAATGCTCTCATGTGCGCTTTCATGGCACCCGAGTATATATTCACTGAAGAGACAGATGAACGAAGTTATCTCACTACAGAATCTTACACTTACACATTGTAAAGCTGATAATACAATTCCAGACACCTTTACATATAATAATATTAGGAATACCTTTTAGGTATGTCTAATATTCCCTTTTCCCCTCCTACTAAGCTTAAATTAAAAGCTTGTATTAGAATTATATATTTCTAGAAAAAAATATTTGTGTATAACAGGCGGCTGTTACCTATAACACAGGCATTAAGTTGTCTACTTTAGGGACAGACGTCCGTGTGTCATATAGTCCTATTTATTTATTTTATTGCATATTCGAAAAAGGAATCAAAACCTATAGGGTCCTTCTTGTTGACCTAGAAATATGTAATTTGGCAATAGATATACAAGATGTATCTTGAAGTACCAGTATAGGTAAAAACCGAAATCCGTATGTTTGTAAAAATTAATTAAAATAAGCTCGGTGACTTTGTCCAGTTAAACGTAATCTTATGAAAAGTATAAATATTTAAAAATCCTAGTATATATAGTATTTCGCGGTGGTACGGAACCGAGTGCAAGTCTGACACACACTTGCCCGGTTTATTATATGTTTAAATTGTTTACATTTTTAGAGCCTCAATAGCTCAACGGTATAAGGTATGGACTGAAATCCGCAAGGTACCTGGTTCAAACCCCACCGCCGTTGGGCCAAATCTGGTATGATCCTACTAGTGCGGCTTTAGATGTCCTTTCTAGTAATGAACTTCTGATAACTCTTGACAAGTCAAGGTCTTTTAGTAGGTTGTATAGGGATTTTGCTGGTATACCACTTGCTCCTACCTCTACCGCGTATAAGCTGGTTTTATAACCGTATATATACTCATTATATATTTATGTACCTATTTGTTAACAATGAAACAATACGGGTAAAAATAATTTCAAACTATCAAATACGTTTTGGTTTCTTTTGATATAGAAACCCACAGCTTACAAGCTAAAAATCACGGAAAAATAAGGGACAAAATTGTAGATAGGAAAAACTCACATGTGTTTATTTTAATAAACGATTTATTTATTTCCTTAATTAGAGATTGTGCCACGCTTGCAGTCCTTTTGGTCTGCAGCCAAATTGTGCCGAACCGTCCTGGTACCAGTACCTCTTTCTCACATAAAGTAGGCGTGAAGGTACATCAGAATAACACATAGGCTATAAACATTTGTATATTGTTATCTGTTTGGAAGGTTTGCCTTAATTGGTACATAAGAATAAGATAAAAATAGAAGATGTTTTAATTGTTTTTCCTCTCTATTGCATAAAATGGTTTAATCTTTCACTATTTCATAAGAAATCCTATGTATACAATCACATTAATTATCGAAATAATTAAAAGTAACATCATATGAAAGAACTTAAATAACAAAATATATAAAACTAAACATAGGTAGTGTTTAGTAACTCTAAGTCCGTGTTTATCTTTCAATGTTAGATAAACACAGATCATAGACAGAGGCTATGTAGAACCCACGGGCACATGTTAGATTCGCAGATGGTAGAACTTATTTCTAACCAAATACCATTATCCAAAACGAATTAAATTAAGTTTACGGTAATTAATTTAAGTAATAAGATTAGATAAACTTTTCTCTGAAAGATGATTAAAACATTGTTTTTGCGTTGTTTCGTCAATAATTTTCTAAAAATCAAAAAAAAGTTGAATATTAATCATATAAGGATAAGAAAAAATTATTCAAAAACACGAAGGAGATCCGATATTAAATATGAACCCCCTTACTCCCTTACTCTTACCTTAAAGAACGCTTTTCCTATCTTGGTGCTAACTCTCTTCTTCATCATGATCTACGTTCACGAAGTGATAATCGCCTTAAGTTGCCAAATTGCCACACGCAATTTTATTCCCACTCTTTTACGGTAAAATCTATAAATCTCTGGAATACACTACCTAAAGAGATTCGGCACGCAAAATCCCTTAACATTTTTAAAAGTCAATTGTATAATTCTTATCTGACTACCGCACCCTTATATATATAGTGTCTAATTTAATCTATCTATGTATTGTGTCATATATTTGCTGAATATATATTTAAATATTTATATATTATATATTATTTATTTGCTTTTAGCAATAAGGTCGCCTTTGCACTACCATATTAGCTATTGTTTAAGCTGTATATGTCTATAATTGTTTTTACCTAAATGTGTGTGCAATCGCTTCTGCGCTATAACATATTCTGAGTATTAAGAATCGTTGAGCGGTTGTAATTTTAACTTCAGCTGTGTTGACGTCAAATATTGAATCTTGTACCACAGGAAATGCGTTGAATGAGGGAACATATGGAAAGAAAAATATTAGCATAGCGATGACGCAATTACATTTTTTAAATATTTACTGGTCGCAAATCTTCTGGTATCTGGCAGGGTAACGCAACTCCTTTCATTCCAAGGTTGGCATAAAGGACTCCTTCTATCCTTCATTAGTGACAATATCCTTCCAAACAATCAGTTTATAAATAAATAAATCTATACTTAGTATAAAACTGAAAAGTTTGTTTTTTTTGCTTGAACGCTCTAATCCCAGTAACTACTGTTCCGATTTGAAGACTTCTTTCAGTGTTAGATAGCCCATTTATCGAAGAAGGCTATAAGGCTATATACCATCACACTAAAATGAAATCTATTTTTTTACCTAATTTTACGTGGACGAAGTAGCTGGCATAGCTCTTTCTGTTTTCCGCCTATCTATACTAATATTTAAATAAAGCTGAAGAATTTGTTTGTTTACTTGAACTTGAATTCCTTGAATCTCAGGAACTACTGGTCCGAATTGAAAAATTATTTCATTGTTAGATAGCCCATTTATCGATGAAGGCTATAGGCTATATATCATCAGGGTTAATTTGAATCTCTTTTTGTCACCTAATGTTACGCGGACTAAGTCACGGGCACGGCTAGTCTATTTATAAAAAAGCAAATGTCCACCTAACTTAATCTCAAAAACCGCGGGACGTGTACAATGATGAAATTTGGCAAGGTGGTAATTGTAGTTAGTAAACATCCGCTAAGAATATATTTTCGGTAGGACCAGGAGACCAGGATAGTCACGAAAAACAGCTAGTATCTTTATAATACTAATAATACGTGAAGTGAAACTTTTAGTACCACTTTAATAAATTGCGCTGACGGAGGAGTATGAAATTTGGCACAATAATAGTTTTAATAGAGTTGCAATATAATAATGCATTCCGCATTCTTATGGGCTTGCCACGTTATTGCAGTGCTTCCACAATGTTTGCCGAATCGAGGGTGCCCGTCTTTTATTCTATTATTACAGCCCGTATTGCGACCTTCCTTCATATTTAAATTAGGCTCCGTAACGATCCCAAATCCTATCCTCAACTATTGGCTGCCTGTACATCATGACAACAATAGAAATTAAGAACTGTGACCTGTGACATCTGGAACGGCTTATTAAGCGTTCTAGTTAACTGTAATGTTTTTTTATTTTTATTGTACTACACTTACCTTTTGTGATATATTTGGGTTTTATATGCCTTGAATAAAAAACTTTTATTATTACTATTATTATTAGTGTTTTCTTATTACCAGATGCAGAAAGCAGAGTATATATCTAGTACGAGAGAAAATACATAATACTGACTTCAAGTTACATGGATCTCTCGCCTCACGAACAAGATCTCCGAGTCTCGATTCGATTTGTTCCCTTTACGAGATTTTACAGTCATTTTAACCCAAATGAAATTTGTGAAGACTGTGCAAGTTGGATATACCTTAAGATATGATATGTTTTGTTAATTATAAAGCGCATGTGTACTAGAGTATTCTCTAAAGTGACACGATTGAAAATAATACGTACGTAAGGGTTTACTTAATTTTCTAATGGATTTTTGCAAATTGACACTTAACGCTTTTAATTAGAATTTCCTAGATTGTCATGAAGTCTAAAAAAGAAGGAAAGATTTCACCTGATTTTTTCAGAAACCTTTTTAAGTTGCAGATTTTTTTAATTTTTATGTTTTTTTAAGTTAAGTTGATACTGACTAAATGTTTGAGGGTATATGTGATAGTGTCGATTTATCTAATTAATTTTTATTAATTACTATTGTTTTTACATATTTTTGCAACTAATTGATCCCAAAGCTTATGTGTAAAATCGTTTATATAAGAGAATATGTAGGCGACGAAATTATTAAACTTACATCTTGTTTACAATGATTTCAAAGGCATAAACTTCCTAGCACCTAATTAATTATATACTAATAACACTTTTAAAACAAGTTTTTTGGCTTATGCCAAAGTCGGGCCGCTCGGCCGCCATTGGTGAGGGCGGAGCGGAAAACACGCTTTTCCATAAATTAGGGAAGGCGGTGGGCGTTGATCTACGGCCCCGGTCTGAGCGGCTAATGGAATTAGCGGTATGTTTATAGGCGTCTCGCTCTCTAATGAATTGGTGAAGCTTGTTCTAAATCAATCGGACGTTAATTGCTACGCCGTAGAGTCTTATCCCTGTCTGTACTGCTGGTCGACGCTAGGTAAGCATGTATAGCCGGAACAGAACATATGTTTGATCCCTTTGACAGGTTAGACATACACGTATGCAAGGATACCTAATTAAGTTACATGGAATAGTAAGTACGAGATTAAAGAACGTCCTTAATGCGTCGCCTTTGTGTTTCTCCTTTCCTTTACATACAAACGCTTGTATCTCTATCAATTCTAAAATAGAATCTAAGAATTATTTCAATATCTCTATCCAACACTGAGATACAGCTATTTTTGTCTTGCTCAGGTGCAATTAAATGGCACACGAAAACATTTTTTTTGTAAAACGTCTTTATTTTTTTTACTTAAAAAAATACATATATTTTTTAATATGGCATTAAAGATCTTTACAATACCTATTCGGTGAATGATATTTAACCTCATATATAAAAGAATAAAAAATATTATTTTAATAGAAAAAAAAAAAGATTTTACTTACAAAAAAATGTTCTCATGGATTTTACAAGCATATATATTTTTAAACTACCTGTAAAACTATAAATGTTATTAGTTTATATATATTTATATTAAAAAAATCTTCGGAAAGAGAGAAACAATGGAAAAAAGTGTTAGAATAGGAACTGTTAATGTGTAAACAACACTTATGGACTTTAAAATGGCAGAAAGAAATGAAGGCGTTTAAAAATGAAAGTGAAAATATATTCGCGTGCATTTGAATCGACTGAAACCCAAGCCCTTCGTTGGCACAGAAGGTTGATTTTTTCGGACAACGGTTTTTCCTATTTTCATAAAAAAAATTTATTTTATTTCAAAGCCTGATTGTTATTCTCATAATAGAGCACACATTTTCAAATATATGCGACAAAACGAAGCCATTTTCCGCAAAATCTTATATGGCAATATAAGTTTTGGGTGGACTTAACTGCACGCGAATTTGTTATTTTTTTGTCCATAATTCATTCACTGTTGATACACTTTTTCAAAAATATGTATTGTCAGTCTATTGCGTATAAATAAAGGCATTCATATTGTTTTAAATTAAATTACACAGTGCCACTATTCAAATAATACTAATTTAAAAGTTTGTCTGCCCTTTAACTCCCCTTTCCTTCCTACAATAAATATTTTGTACATCAGGTGGTAAACGAACGTCCCGCCATATACTCAGATTATAAAAACTGACACGCTTATAAAAAAGTGCTATGAGCAGATGAAAAAAAAAACCTGATATAATACAATTATGATGGGCTTGCAATTAATTCAATACCAAACTATTACTTTTTATTTGATAAAACCTCGTGATACCAAAAGGCGGGACCAATATTAAATAGATACCAATAAAATAACATTGAAAATTCATCGAAAACCGACTTTAGTTTCCCTCATAAAGTTATCAACATAGTATAGTCGACCAAGAAATTGGTATGCCACGTTAAGGTCGAATTTCGTTTGCACGTCAGTTAGTTAAAAGCCGTATTTTTCCTTGTGAGTAGTAAGTACATTACGTTAATAATTTATTCCTGTTTTAAATTCGGAATATAATATATAAGAGTTCATTTTTGAGTACTAGGAACGCAGATATAGACCCCTGTCAGTCTTATTTGATAAGTTTGCGCTTCACAAGACTAGTAAGTATGCATCCTTTACCTTATGCGCTACTGATAACTGTAGTTACTAGATACAGATCTCTAGATGCCATCAGAATTCATATTTAGACATTTTAAATATAAAATATTATTTATTTACGATTATCCTTTATTAATATTTTTAAAACTAAAGAATTAAAGTACAAAAAACGCATTTATTCAACTTTTAATTTACCTTGAAATCTTTCATTCCTTTACAAAGGCAGTCAGTCTCCACCAAATGTAGAGCATTAATATAAGTGTAAAAAAAATATATACTTTCATATAATTTAATTATAATGAGGCATTATATTTTTGGTTTTAGTGAGAACGAACATCAACGACGGAAATTGCTTCGCCTTTTGGTAACATGGAATCGTAAAAAACTACACCGATTTTAGTAAAAAAAGAATTAAAATATAAGGGAATCAGCGCGATATAACCTTTATTTGTACATAAATTGTAAGCGCTTTGTTATTGCATGCATTTCTACCAATTTAGCGGTTAAGTGTAACAATATTTAAGATGTAACACAATTTTTATAAGTTAATCGGCAATTTTTATAATAAATAAGGTGATATTTTTGAAATTGTCTTTTTATTTACGTATTGCCCTTTCTGTTCAGACAAAATTCAGCCTTAATATAGAATGTAATCTGTTTATCTGACATCTGGAGAGAATTATAATTTATTATTACGTATGGAGTTTTGTCATCTACCCATTTCTCTAATTAGGCAAGATAACACATGACATTTGGCTTATTTTGATATAAAGAGGTGGAATTTTAAATAATTTCGTTAAAAGAACTTGTCTACAACTTAGCTAGCTTAAGGTATCCATTTTAGAGGCAAAGATAGAAAAAATCTAAGAAATCGAGTAAAAAAGGTTGAAAATTCCCATTTACTGGGGTATTTCAATCTAGGAAAGACGGGATTCAATTGTAATTACCCTTAAAAGAGGTTTTCACGTATTCAGGCATCATTGGATATCCTTGTATGTCTTACTTATAGATCACGACTATGGATAAAGTATAGCGCCATCTATATGATTCTTTCGGAACTTAGATGACCACAAATTGAAGTCAATACTCTGCCTGAAAATCATAAAACAAATGTTATATTTACCTCTCGTTATATATTAAAAATGCAATAAAAACTCCTTATAAATATAGCCTATCCTATGTTATAAATTAGAATAAATCCATCAGATATTGGTTTAAAAAAGCGTACATAGGATGAGTGAACCATGAAAGGCCACCTTAACGAAGAAACAGTTTTTATTTGTTTATTTACTGCATAAATTAAATAAACAACTTATTAAGTATGACTGTTTTCTTGTGCCACACATAATTCTCATTTTTTTTATTCTAGATGTAGGTAATCACTTTTAATAAACTTAAGTTTTATATAGCTCTTCCAAATGTCCTTCCAAGAAAGAGGGCTTCATTGCCATACAAGCCAATATAGATCAGATGTTCAACTTAAAACTAGATTTGAATAATCAAAATATCCTTCTTTACTAAAACTATATAAAAAGTTATTTCATTTAAACAAAATATGCTTTATATATTGTAAACATCTATAACAAAGTAAACGGACGTTATTTAAAAAACGAATTCGTCCGTAATGGCTTTGGGAAATGGGAATGGGAGATATATTTTGCGTTAAAATAAAAATATGTGTAATAACATAATAAATAAGTGAGTAGAACGTGGCGTAATCGGTCGATCGCTAGGTTAGGTAGCTGTTGTAGCAACCGGGCCATAGGTTGGTGACCCATTCTAGCATTGGTTTATATTTCATATTCGACCTCCTCCGTGTTTCGGAAGGCACGTAAAACAGTGGAACCCGATTAACGTCACTTTGTTATATTAGTCGTAAAGTTATAGAGATCGTGGGGGTTCCGATGATGACGTCAGATGGCAATCAGTCATCTTAACTCGCCCCACAGCCACATCTTCTGTAATCTAAGCGAACCTTGGTACTTGACCGGGGAAACGCTAGGAAGAAGGAGAACAACATAATAAATAATGATATTCATAACACAAAATAATATTTTAACTTTCCTGGTCACCTTCCAATTTTTGATGGGCTTTATGTGAACCACCGACTTTGCTCCGAATAGGGTAGACCGAGGCGAATCGGATCATTATTTTTTTGAGAATGCAAAAATCATACTGCAGGATTATATATTATACTTTTATTGACAAAATCGTAATCAATAACAATCTAGTTACGTTATAAACATTTTAAAACATAAATTAGTCATCTACCTTTGAAAATATTAACAAAAAACTAAACAAGCGGAAATATCCGAATCGCCCCAGGCGAATAGGATCATACATAAAATATACAAAAAAATTAAAAATTAGTTAACAATTAAGTTTGGAATCATTACTAACATTTAAATTATAAATAATGAGATCAATATTATTATTTAACAAATAAATTACATATATACGGGCCTTTTTTCCTTCCCATATTAGCACATTTTTCATGACACCATTCTTTGCATGCATGACTCTGAATCCAATCCAAGCAAAGTAGTTTAGTATTTCATGCATGTCATATACTTCCGTAAAGTAACGCCTGATTCTGTCAGTTATAAGCATTTCCTTCATATACTATACACGTTTAACTCTCACGGTTTTGCAGCGCACGCCAGAATGGCTCGCAGATGTCAGAACTTTCTCCTACTTACATGACATTTATCGTTATATTTTGGACAATTCACACGATATCTTTATAACATATAGCCTATGTGTTAGTCTGATGTATAAACTATATTATTGACAAATTTTAACAAAATCCAATCAGTACTTTTTCTGTGAAAGAGCGTCAAATATGTTTACAAACTTACGAGTTTACAATATTAGTGGGATTGAATAAAATATATTTCAATATTGAAGTTGCTGCTTTTTTTTCATTATTTTTTCAGTAGTTTCACACCAAGGCGGTGGGGGCCTCGCAAAGGTCACAACCTGTGAAAATTACGGGAGGGTGAAAAAAACGCGAAATTCGTGTAACTTAATTTACGGATAGGAGCGTGTTTTGACACGCTTCTCGCCATTTTATTATTAATCAAACCTTAATAGCCCACAGCTGGGCTTATCCCTTTCCCTGTGCCTTCCTTTGTTTCTACTACTCTCCCCTTTCTCTTGCAATGATCATACAACTACATCATTACACTCTTTTAAAGTCATTTCATCAATTTTTAACCCATCATGCTCGTACAATGCTCTCTTGGATAGTTTGCCAGCATCAAGCGATCCGAGTGTTGACTCAGATTAAACCATCGCTTGATACTGGCAAACTATCCAAGAGATCAGATCATTTCAAAATCTGCTTCTGAACAACTATTTATTTATTAAAATGCTTGCAGTTAGCGAAGTAATAGTAATAGAGTAATATTCTATTATATTCCATTCTAATATAATTAAGTATTGAGTTATATTATAATATAACTCAATACGTAATTATATTAGAATTGCTATAGCAAATTATCATAGAAAATACATTGCTACTTAAGACATCCATAATGTTATGGAACTGAGACGCTTTTGGGCAGAAAACATATACCTACCTTCCTGCTGGCATACACTTAGGGTAACTGCTGTCGCCAAAAATCTTTGTACGTAATTTATTTTTATAGCATTTTTTTATTACTAGTCTTAAGTATTATATTGTACCAAATTTTCGCTTAAATATGTTGGTCTTTTTTTATTATATTGTCATTTTTGTATTTATTTCATATTTATATAAATAAAGAATATTAAAAATGGTTTAAATTTAAAAAGTAAACCGGGCAAGTGCTGGTCAGACTCGTGCACTAACGGTTTCAAACCATCGCATAATACTTAACCACGTTATTTTAAGACGAAGGTCACCGAATTTTGTTTTTATGATGGAACTAAAAATTTACGGTTTTCGAAATGCTTCCCATACTTGTACTTCAAGATACAGTTTTTTTGCCAAATTTAATAATTCTAAGTCAACGGAAAGTACCCAATAGATTTTGGTTCCCTTTGTAAATGTGGGCTCGAAGAGTACCGTTCAACTCGAATACGGTTCCTTTTTACTAACGACTCAATAAAAAACATTAATAATTAAAATCTTTAACAAAAAAAACGCCTTCAAATTGCCAGAACTGGACCAAATTGAAATGGAACCGCGCGGATAGTGCCAACTTTCAAATAAAAAAGAATCATCAAAATCGGTTTACCAAGTTAAAGGTTCCGAGATAAGGAACACAAAATAATATCGACTTGAGTATCGGTTGAAGAAAGAGCATACTCATTTCTCAAAGGCCGGCAACGCGTCTGCACTCCTCTGGTGTTGCAGTTGTCCATGGGCGTCGGTAGTCACTTGTGTGAGGGTCGGCTGCTCCTTTGCCCCTAATTATATATAAAAAAAATTTATCAAGACGGTGGATATAATAAATATATATATATATATATATATAGAATATTAGGAATACCTTATAGGTAAGTCTAATATTCCCTTTTTCCCCTCCTACTACTAAGCTTAAATTAAAATCTTGTATTAGGAGTGGGTGCGATAATACAAAGCGAAAGGTCACCTGTCACTAAATCTTAAAAACCGCGGGACGTACAAAGATGAAATTTATCAAGTTTACAGTTGTTAGACCTCAGTTAAGAACGGATTTCTCTCAAAGACTTTCTGAATCTGGTCCTGGGTAAACCTATTTTAATTTTACGCAGACAAAGTCGTGAAAGCAGCTAGTCAATTATAAAGTGGAATATCATGATTGTGTAAATCTATACTAATATATAAAGATGAAGAGTTGTTTGTTTGTTTGCTTGAACGCACTAATCTCAGGAACTACTGGTCCGATTTGAAAAATTATTTTAGTGTTAGATAGCCTATTTATCGAGGAAGGCTATATATCATCTCGCTAAAATACTTGTGTGACATGGTCTCGCTCTTCCATAACATATAATTTTTTTTAAAGAATATTAGGAATACTTTTTAGGTTCATCTCAAAGACCACCGAAGACCATAGACAACTACATAAGGCTCAATAATAAACTTCTTAAATGAGACGAATTTCCATTAATGTTTGTAAATTGAGTGAGAGAATACAGACATTGTGATAAATACGACAAAATGTCTAAAATGCTTTTAGCTACATCACCTAAAAGCATTACTCTTATCATTATTTATAATTCTAAGTTAGCTTTAGGTTAAATAACTTAAAATATGAAGTCATAATATAGGGAGGTTATTTAGAACCATTATAAAACTCGGGCTCGTCAGATTAAGACGAGGTAAGTTGATTACATGAAGATGAGTTTATGTTTTAGGTATCTAACGAATTCAGCGTGACATAAGAAAATGGGAGAATCACAAAGTTGTAAAAAAAAGACCGCTTCTCGCTTATCAAATATTCGAACGCGATTATTTTTTTTTTAATGTAAAGGAAATACTCTAATGATTACGCAAAAATATAATCCGACTATTTTCTCAAGGCAATGTAGCTAAAAAATATCACGTGCTCCATAAAACCACGCTTCTGGCGTTATGTACAACATGACCTTACCTTAAAATATCCCTTTTTCAAATATTGTTAAGAAAGATCAATGAACTGAAAAGCGTGCCTTACGAAAATAGATCAAAAATGCCATAAGCAAAAACCCCAGTCACGAAATCAATTTGACAATATCCATCTGTTTATAGAAACCAATTGCGACAAAAAGCGTATCAATTAGAAGTGGTGTCATACCTTGATTCCAGGAAAATGATAGAATATCTCAAAAAACGAGTTAAGTAACTCTCAAAAAAAAAAATAGCAGTACACAAATCTCGTGGCTCGACTCTTCCTAATCAATGGTAGCTTTTAAAATAAATTTGACGATTCAAAAGAGCTTGTAAAAGTCTACTTGAATAAAATATCATTTGAATTTGAATTAGCAACAAATAAGGTGAATAAATGATAGAATCAGCCGTTACTTGGCGGACATTCGTGATGCGCATGAAAAATTAAAATACTTTGAATAAATACGAGGGAATATCAGTGCAGTGCTGCAATCCGAAACCACACCACCGAACCCCCCATCAAAGCACACACCTTACGGGCAGACTGACGAACGGACGGACAGAGCGAAAATATAAGGATTTCTAGTAGTGCTACGTAACCCTAAAAAAATGGGAAATAACACTGAAATAATATCGCTGCGCTTTATTAGCAAGCAAATATGGCAACGAGATTCTAGGAAGCTTCTTACACAATATTTTTCTTACATAACAACTTTTTCGTTATAATTATATATCATTATCATAATTATACTGTGTGAAAGGATCGTAAATCACGATACACAATAAAATGGTCGAAAATTATGCCTAGATGAGTAAAACTTAATTAGACATGAGTTGATTAAAGAAATTTAAATGTATAAACATAACGAAGGAAATATAAGATCTTATAAAATATTTATAGAGTGCAGCACTTACCGCTAACAATAAAACAACAACTATATATGTATACACATATAACAAATAGAACCTAAACTGTAGGCGTAGTTTCGGTCAGAATGGAAAAGTGTCAGGGTCACCTTTCATAACTCTTCACGCCGTCCTTGTCGCTGATTGTCACATTTACGAAGCCCTCGGTGTCACATCACATAATCCAAAAAAATGTTCCTTTTTAATTATTTTTTTTTTATAGTATGTTAATATAACAGACAATATTTATTTTGTAAAGCGACATCACACAGCTTTTAACCCCCTCGCCCCTTTAGCTGATGTCATACAATGTCAAAAATTTTCCTCCCCGTCCCTTTTGTTCCTTTTACGGAGACTATATAAAGGAGTACCATCTCTGTGTATTAAAAATGTCCGTTGAATTCCGTAAATAAGGAGACGCCACATCAGCATAATTGTATATTTTGAAGGTTATTGGTGGTTAATTCATTGCTACCTTCATACTATGCCGCGCCGTTCTGGAAGGTTTATTGGTCAATTCATCTACTATTAGTAGACTCATACCATATCATTTGTCTACATCAGCACCATTCTGGACGGTTTTTGAACTAAGTACTATCTAAGTTATATTAATGGACACTTTTCAACTTTTCTCCAAAAGCTTTTGGGATTTAAAATGCCAAATAATATTTTCTCGTACCTTCAAGCCAACAATTTTTTTGCTTCTATGTACCTCGAACCTTTCCGAATGATTTAATAAGACAAAAAAATGTACCATTCGTACTGTGACTAACAAATTTCTTGCTGGTACTTCTATGTACTCTAATTTTTTCAAACAATTAGCGGACTCGGCAGACGTTGTCCTGCCCGAACGTTTACTATTTACTTACTATTTACTACATTCTATTATCTTATAACATTATTTCCAGTTCCCGTCCCTGATTCCGCTCCGTTCCCGTTCCGTTTCCATTCCATTTTCCTTTCGCATTGCCATTCCTTTTTCATTATACAAACCTTGTCCTAACAGTAACGAACACAACAAAAAAGAAATTATCCAATTTGGTGCAATCGTTCGGAAGTTATGCACATGCATACATTTCAGTGACTCATTTTTATTTTCGACTATAAAATGAGATTTAATCTACTCTATCTTTCAAGTTAGATCATTGTCGAAAATCCTATCGCTTTTTAATTTGAAGCGTTGGAATCTGCAGAGACTTTATTATTGCTGTATCTTGCTTTCCTCGTCTGCCCCCTTGTAACATAAAAAAAATAATCTAATTTTGCCTATGCCAATCCGATTTGTCCCTTCACGCATTGCACTTGGAATTTTCCCTTTATCTAACTCGTTACAGTTGGGCAGTGCCGTATATGTCCGAGTTTATTATGAATGTCGGATATCATTCTCGCATTACATTCTGATTTTATTTCTACACACAAGTAACTTGATTGGAAAAAAAAAATGTAAAAACAGAGTGATAAAAAGTTAAATAAGGAGAAAATTCCAGGTGTAGCGCGTAAAGAGGCGAATCGGTTCAGTCTAGGCGAAACTACTTTATCCTAAAATCGGGTTTAGCCTTTAACATGTACAACGAAACAGCATATATATCATTAAGTATATTTAAAAAATGTGTATTGAAAGATAAAATACTATAATGCTATTAATTTTGTAGGTTGTGTGTTCAAAAGGACACACACGCACACACTCACACACCCACACCCACGCACACATTCACAAACAATATTCAGAGATAGTGGATATTAAAGCAGAAAGCGATTGGTTCCGGAATCAATGTGATAACCAGTGTAGACATGTTGGCGATATAGATAAAATGAATTGGAAGGCCAAACTTACTTCAAACCCTTGAGTATCGGTATAAATAATATGTAACGAATTCAGCCAAATATGTAAAAGAATCCGTAATACCTACAAATAAGTAAAAGAAAGATAAGTC
>JANCMC010021608.1:2987752-3015822 GCA_024363005.1 Charaxes varanes
ACAATGTAGAAAAGTCAAAAATCTTACAAAATTCCACGAAACAGAAAACCGCGGTCAATCGTTGACAATTTTCGGTTCAACCATTTATATAAAAGAATCCGTAATACCTACAAATAAGTAAAAGAAAGATAAGTCACAATGTAGAAAAGTCAAAAATCTTACAAAATTCCACGAAACAGAAAACCGCGGTCAATCGTTGACAATTTTCGGTTAATCTCCAATCTTATCCAATTGGGGAAAAGATCTTTATTACCTCAAGAAAGAATTTCGGCGGAGGCAATTCGGTTGAGGATCAATCGAGTGATTCGAGGAAGTGACTTTTATTCACTACGATATAAGGACGCCTTGTACACTGTATTTATTACGAGCATGTTACTGAAAAGATAGATACATTTATTCATTAGTTATTAACATCATTCATTTGTTTTATTGCTTATGTTTCTTTGTTCTATTCATATTATTTAGCGGTGAGTGATGTAATACATTAATGTTACTGTTTTAGTATATAAATAATGTGTTGCTTTTATACAATAATGAACCCGATTTGGAGAATTAATGTATTTATATTACGTACAAACTTCTTAATCTTTTTTAGTCCAGCACTTTTTGGTTCTGATATGACTACACTAGTACAGTAGTGTTGTATCGAGTAATTTAAAAATGCGAAATATAGTTTAATTCATTTTGCCAAATATGTTTTGACACACTATTCATCTCGAACGCTATTCTGTCTCGAACTAGTCTTTAGCACTAGCTGTGCCTGCGACTTTGTCTTTGTTAAAACGAGTTTTTAAAAAGGATTGAATTTTAGCGTGATGACATATAGCCTTCATCTCGAACGCTACTCTGTCTCGAACTAGTCCTTAGCTCTAGCTGTGCCCTCAACTTCATCCGCGTTAAAACAAGTTTAAAAAAAAGATTGAATTTTAGCGTGGTAATATATAGCCTTCCTCGATAAATGGGCTTTCTAACAGTAAAATATTTTTTCAATTAGGACCCGTACTTCTGTCCCGTGAGATTAGCCCGTTCAAGTAAACAATCAATCTCTTCAGTTTTATTTATAAGTATTAGTATACATTCTTTGAGGTGAACAAAATTTGTAGTAAATTTTCAATGTATAGATTAAACTTTATAAATAACTAACTTTTAAAATAAACTAAATTTCATAGTAAACTAATTCCTCGCTTCGAAATTTAAACGGTCGGGCGTGATAAAGCTTTTCATTATCTAACGCAACAACGTAACGATGCAATCTAAATTATCGCTTAGTTTCGGCGCTTTCTAATTAATTTTTGTACCCGTTCTTTTTATATAACTTTAATACATTTTCACTAGTACGGAAGTTGGTGATTGATTCTCTTGTCTTTTTGTTGTTTTTGTTACAGATAAACAAAGAAATAAAACTGTCCCATAGTACATTATGGTACAAGTTTCTAATGCTGGTGATTACTGATGTGGCGCAATTGAGACCCGAGCCGTCAGGTGACGGTCTTAAGAGAGCCGTGGACGGCAATAATTAATACACACGTGTATCATACCACGTTTTTCAACACACTTGTGAAGAAAATAATACTAAAAAAATCATTTTTTATAGTAATTAAGCATAGTTAGTAAAATTATAATTAATTGTTTTGATGTACTGTATGGTGGTCTTGTACTTGAACTTGAAACATATTTCAATACGAAGTTGCATTAAATTAGCAAGCAATAGGTATATTAATTTATTTTGTACTTATGAGCACGACCTTTTTGTGTATCGAAACTTTTTAAAGAATAAAGCAACTCAACCAATAAAATATTTAGAAAAAATCTATAACTCACTTGTGATAGCAATGAAAAAGTCACAGTTTGATTACAGCCGTCCTTATGTGCCTTATTGCGATGAAATTAGAGGCACTTTATGAGCAAGTGTGTTAAAAACAAATTAAATGTTGGTTTTGTATAAACTGATATAAAAGTATGTAATAAATACATTTTATACATTAGATACTCTTATATCAGTTTATACAAACATCTTAGAACTAATTATATTTGTTTTGATGTGTTAACTTGTGTTAACATAATTATTCAATTATTTGTAAGTTTGTAACTTTTAAATGTATATTATGAAATTACTCAAAATTATTTAATGTTCTTACATTTGAATGAAATAGGTGTTAAATATTATTGTAAGTAAGCTATCCATTTATTTATTTATTTACAATTAACGTACCAACATAACAAATTTAAAGTATGTAACAGAGAATTGTGTTAATAAAGGAAAACTTATCTCTTAAAACAGATTTCTTCCAGAAACCCTTAAATAGTAGGCGATTAATGCGAAGAGAAGGGGTGTAGGTACAGTAAATACAATAAAGTTATAGGATATAATGAAGTAAAAATACTACATACATAACGATATACTACAATATATAATTATATAATAAATTACATAATATACACAACAGTAAATATATAATTATTTATTTAGTACTTGAATGATTTTTTTTTTATTTACTACTTGGAAATAATATAAATATACTAGCTGTTGTCATTCCATACCGTATTAGGTCAGGCTATTTTCAATGTTTTTGAAGTATTCAGTCTAAACAATGAAGTCCTAACAACATCAGCTACCAGGAAAAGTTCTGTACTTAGATTTATTATCAAACTTAGTGCAAATTTGATCTTAACTTAGTTTTATGCAAAGTTACTATTCCACGTTGTTGCGGGGCTGACGTATGGACGGAGATGACAGCGATTTTCCTAATTCCATCGCTGCCGCCAGTGTTACCGATGTCGTTAATGGAATTCGTTTGTAAGTTAAACTCTATCTTGGAATTAAAAGGGTATTTATATTTAGATACAAAGTTTGTTATTAATTCAATATACTTTCGTTTAGATTGGAAATCAGAGCCTCAATAGCTCAACGGTATAAGGTATGGACTGAATTCCGCAAAATGTCCGGTTCAAGCCCCACCACCGTTGGGGTATTGTCGCACCCACTCCTAATACAAGCTTTTAATTTAACTTTAGTAGGAGGGGGAAAAGAGAATATTAGACATACCCATATGCATGGATACTTCTTTTCAATCATGGAATTATGCTCGATGTGTATTTTATTCATGGAAGCTTTAGTGTATTGAAAGATTGGATTTGATCTGTGGACAAATATTGATATCCGGATATAAAAAGATATCTAAACCGTAAAAGGAAGACCTGAAAACACGTAAAGGAACTGAATTTATTGGACTACCCTGACTTCATTGGACTATTGTAGAATATAGTAGACTATTGTAGACTGTTGTAGACTATTGTAGACTATAATGGACTATTGTAGACTGTTGTAGACTATTGTAGACTATAATGGATTATTGGAGACTATAATGGACTATTGCAGACTATTATATACTATTGTAGACTATAATGGACTATCGTTGACTATAATGGACTATTGTTGCCTATTATAGACTATCGTAGACTATTTTGGATACTTGGAAACTATTGTATACAAGTATATTGGTAATTTCACCCTAACCCACAGACGTTTGCAAATAGCTCATGGTTTTCTATCGTCTGTGACGAGGGTCAGCTGTCAATCGTGACACGAGACATGACAAACGTGACAGTGGTTTTCTACTTATTCTTACAGTTTCAGATGCGGTATCGGGCCTGGGTAAGACTTGAAATGTGACATTTTCTTTGCCAATGTCGATTTCGATACTTCCATTAGCAGGTCAGCAAACATACATAGTAAACACACATAAGTATGCATATTTACAATTACCTTAACCATTGTTTTTCTTTTGATCTATTTCTTTTTTTAAACTAAATACCTATAGTACTTAATCCGAGGGTGGAGACCTGAAGACTTGTAATACGGGTTTCTCATACCTACAACAAGCTCCAGCTATCCACAAACACTTATGTCTCATGTAACAAACTGTACTTATAAATATATCTTCTTCTTCTTCCTAGCGCTATCCCGGTGTAGTGTATCCCTGTGTACCAAGGTCCGCTTAGATTGCAGAGGATTTGGCTGTGGGGCGAGTTAAGATGACCGATTGCCATCTGACGTCATCTTTACTCCTATGTAATAAGCACCACGCTTGCAGTCTTTTTGGACTGCAGCTGAATTAGTACCAGTACCTCTTTCACACTTATGATCTGCGTGATATGGCGGAAATGCTGTCACGTCAAGTGATGGTATAGTTGTTACGTTTTGTTCGGTTTGTGAGAGTCCCGGTGGTCCAATTCAGATGTCCATGGTCGGTAGTCATTCGTTTGCCACTTGTATCATAACATTCACTTTGTTTTCTTAGAGTTTCTTACAAACTTCCAACCACTATTTCACTCTACTTCAATCTGTCTTAGTAGCGAAATTCATCAAAATCGATATGACGGTTTAGGCTTGAAAGCTTAACGGACAGAGTTACTTACCATTATTAGTAAGCATAAGCAGGGACGCAGCAACGCAGGAAGCCGTTGGATACAAGCGGCGCAACACCGCCAATGTTAAATTTTTAAGTAACATTTTTTTGTTATAATCAACTGTAAGTTTCGTTCCAATTCTAGTTTATCACTTGTTTTTTTAGGCATGTCTAATATTCCCATTTCCCCTCCTACTAAGCTTAAATTAAAAGCTTCTATTAGGAGTGGGTGCGACAATACCTCAACAGCCGTGGGGTTTGAACCAGGTACCTTACGACGGAATTCAGCCCATACCTTATACCGTAGAGCTATTGAGCTCTAAACATTTAGGATGGCAAGTATTTTAAAAACATCTAAAATCCCCTCAACGACAAAAGCATTTATATCAACCACAAATGTATTTCTTTTAGAACCACCATTCATAGCTCTTGTTCTTTTTCATAGCGTTATCCCGGTCTATTATCAAGGTCAGTTGTGATTGCAGAGGATGTGGCTGTGGGGCGAATTAAGATGACCGGCTGCCATGTGTCATCATCTCCAGAATCCCCACAATCTCACGACTAATACCACTGAGTGTAATTAATAGGGAAGAGAGACAGAGCAATGTAGAAGCAGGTAAATTATTAAAAGTAAACAGTACCTGTTCACCTGATCACCGATTTCGCCTCTAACGATTAAACTATTGTGTTGTGAAAACGATATTCTTGATATAATAATGTTTATTCGTACAAAAAAATCACCCGACTTTCGTTCCGTAAATGTGGATAACCATTTAATAATGTATTGAATGTTAGGAAGTATATAAGTTTTTGTTCCAACTATGCAGTAATCTTATCATTAGTCACTACATAACCGATCACAAATGACGCCTTTTCTGTTTAAAAGCATAACAGTTCAGTAATGTTGAAAAAATTCATTACTGCCCTGTTTTTCTTTAATGCACTGCTTTTTATTTTCACATAAATTTACCACAGGAGTTTAATGTCTATAATGTCACTAAGTTTCACAAAAAATGTATGCATTGGATCAAAAAGATACTGGCTGAAAATAAAAATTGACTGAATAAATGCGAAAAAGAAACAAATGGAGCCGCACTCTTAAATCTTTGATACTCTAGCAAGAAAAGTTTAAAAAATGAAAATAGACAACAATGTAAATTAAAGAAAACTTTGACTAGGAAAATATTAAGTATCAATAAAAGTATTACATTCTTTTTGGCAAAAAGAAGAACTATATTTTTTACTACAAAGAATACAAGTAGTGCCTTTATTAACTCAATATTTATGTTTATTTCTAATGGTAAGCTTTTTTTAAAACTTTTGCTAGGAGTCAACACAAAACGTCAGAATAGTCGGGGTTTGAACTGAGAAACTCACTTTATACGTCCAAAAATTGTTTTTTTTTTCAAAATAAAATAATAGGCATGTTTTTGTTTTTCTCCTAGTTAAGTCTTTTTCAAAAGCTTGTGCTAACATTTTATAGGTAACTTGTTCAAAGAGCAACCTAAGCGTAATAAATAAAATATATAATCCTATTAAAACAGAAGGTTATAAAATGGTTTCCAATATTATGAACTTGCCTATTCATTATATATTTTACTGTACATTCAAAGTAGTATCATATACCTAAGGACATTTTCGGGAATATTTATTATAAGAGAGCTAAGCACTGACTACATTTTGAACGGAAGATATTAAGGGAGTAAGTAATAAGTTAATGAAGATAGCTTAAAGAGCTGCTCAATCAAATGTCTAACCTCTTCACTTTCGACTTTATCGACTTACTAACTTCGATCGACGTTTATCGTTCTTTTTATCGACTTTCAATGATTTCTATCTACTTTTATCGATTTTATCGACATTTATAGACTTTAACTGATTTATACCGACTTTTATACATACCTAAAGAGGTTTTACTTCAGACTTGTGTTCGTTTTTTTTAAAATACGTCATAGTAATAAATATTATAAATATAAACATATAGATTACACACGCAGACTCTAGGCGGGAATCAAAGAAATGTTTGTATACTTAAGTGATATTTAGATAAATTATACTAAATAGTTTTCCGACTCGTCTCTTTTCCCCGGTCATATATTATGTGAATAACAGTTTCAATGTCATCGCTGATGTAGCTTATCGCGCCAACAAGCGTGCCTGGACGCTGCTCTGATAAGGGCCGAATATCACAACTTTTGCTATATCTAATTTATTACATTATTTTGTTCTATGTGCGTTACATTACCATATCAAACAATCTTACGAATTTAAGTACAGTTACTTTAATCTGTTTGCGTGTTTTCATTAAATATAACATGTAACAAGACCCTTACGAAAAAACCCAAGTTATAAAAGGGCCATAAAACATTTTACGAGGGAAGAATGTTGAATATGTTATGAAATCATACTTATAATTTGGTAGTACTCATCAACTCATTTCATTTATTATCATTTGCATCAGTATACATATGAACCCACTTCTGGGCGTAGCAAAATAGTTCAAAAAAAAACAAAATCATAGAGGAGAAAACAGCTACAAGAAATATATATTTTTTAATTCTGAAAGCAAATGTTCCAAAGATAAGTAGTGTTGATTTTTTTCCATTTTCTTCCGTTACCTTTTGTGAAACTAATCAATGTTTCGGGTAACTTAAAAGCACACTTCTGAGTGTTAGGAAGTAAATAAATTAATTTCGTTTACGTAAATAATTACATGACCAGGGTCCGCTTTACCGGTCGGTAAGTGGAGGCCCACTTTGCCCGATCTTGTGCATCCCGTATTGTAATATTATTAAATTTTTTTTATCAACTAATATAAGCAAACATAATTTTTTCTTGTCTTTCATTTCACAAGCTCCAGTCCCCTATTTTTTCTGTCTTTAGCAGTACAACGCACTTCTTTAGATACAGAATATTGAAAAAAAAATACAATAAAAATAATGATTATGCAAGTGTACAGGATCTTTAAGTCGAAATAATAGATCAAAAGCGATTTTCATTCCATTCCATTCGATTGTCATTCCATTTTTATCTTTGTACATTGAACTGACGGTGACTTTAAGCGTTTTTGAAATGGTACTTGTATCTTGGTGGACATTGCGAGTTGCGATTTTAACGTCAATACAATTCTATGGTTTTATTTATTGGCCTACAAGAGTAACATTTGGTGTTTACGCGAGCGAGATAGCACTATCGCCGTCTATTTCAAACCGTTCGAATTCGTAGACTCGACTGTATTTAGGATGAAAATATTCGTGCTGGGCCCACAGAACCAAGGCTTTATTATATCACGCTTTTGACGATGACGATGTCACGTTGCAAACCGCGTTGACTCTATAGATGGTCAGATTTGCGCCCAGCACGAATATTTTCGAAGTCGAATCTTCGACTCGAACGGTTCGAAATGCTCGTGCTAAGGCTTCAGTAGCCGGAATTTGTGTCGATCGCTAGGTAAAGCAGATCTTCTCTAAATAGATCTTAGGGCAAGTTTAAATAATTCGTGATTTTGTTAAATATTGCGGGGTTTCATGCGCGGAACCCTAATTAATTAGCTAAAAGCAAAGTCGCCTGTGTTATTTCTTGTAAAACAAACTATATGTCGGTGAAATTACCGTCCAAAGAGATCCCGGAGTTTAGTAATTTCTTCTTCTGTAATTATATATAGAAAAAGATATATAAGTTCTGAATTAAATTTAGAACGATTTATTATGATTGTTTGTCATAGCTATAGTTTTGTTTGGATTCATTTCGAGGCCAAACTGTTTGCTCTCTTCATTCAAGCTATGGCATTGAAATATTTTTTTTTTGGGCTTAGTGTGCATTTTTTAGAGGACGTAATGTAATTTTCAGATAACAAGGGGGATCAGTTTAAAGTTTAATTCAACTTTATGGGAGTTGCAACCCATGTCCCACGGCCGCCATCTTGGTAAAAGGGGTTCAAATGGTTTTTATGTTTTATCGGCCGAACTATAGATCTCCCAAAAAACTGTTTTGACTTTTTAACCAAACTTTCGTAATGACAAAAAAACAAGAAAATTTTTAGATTCTGGGACGGTTTACAATTAATGAACTAAGGAAATTATTCAACATTCTAATTAATGGTGGGGGATGGGATTATTAAACATTATAATGAATGTTTACCAATCCCACCCCCCTTTCTCCCACGCTCTGCTTAAGTTTACTATTCTTCTGGGAACGCGGCAAATAAACTGCATTGCATAAAATGCATTTTGTTTAGTTTAGTTAATTTTCTTCATTGAACTTCAGGTATGGTGTTGCAAATTCATGTCAAAACATATCAATTTAATTGTTGTTTAATTTTTAATTATTCTTTTTTTAATAAAACTAACTATTTTATACTCTCCCCTTTTTCGTGTTCCGCTAATTCTGCTGGTGTGTGTACATGCAAAAATTCATAGCAATAACGTAAATAGTTAAAGCATTTGAGATTGTGCAAGATGTTTCTAAGCAGTTTTAGACAATAAATACATTGATTCAGGGTTTGGAAGACCAGCTTCTCAGTGTGGTGGTACGTGCTGAAAGATCTGATCTTGAAGAACAGCGTGAGAGTCTTATTATAGAGACAAGTGCAAACAAGAGTCTCCTGTCGGGATTGGAAGATTCGTTGCTCAGAGAACTAGCAACATCGACGGGCAACATGCTTGATAATGTGGAGTTGGTTAACACGTTGGAGAATACCAAATCCAAGGCTGCTGAGGTAACTTAACCAAAAATATTTCACCTAATTTTACGCGGACGATTTCGCGGGTAACTACTGGTATAATATATAGATAGTAGCTATTAATATTTTCCACTGGTTACCTGTACAGGTCATGGAAAAACTTGAACTGGCAGAAGCCACTACGAAGGACATAGAAAAGCTAAGGGACGGCTACAGACCCGTTGCCAAACGCGGCTCCATTCTCTTCTTCGTTCTATCCGATATGGCCAGTGTCAACACCATGTACCAGTACTCGTTGTCATCATATCTCGACGTAAGTACAATGCACCATAAATTAAACGTTTTTTTTTATTTTATTTTATTTTATTTTAGGGAAAAAACAGTACAGTATTTCGTAAGAATTAGATTAACATTAATTTGACACTCAAAACCAATGATGTTTCCACTTATATGTATATACTACACAAATAGAATAGTAAGACATAGAACAAAGAAAGATTAATGTAAATAATAATAATTTTAAAATCATTTATTCAATTTACTTAACCCAATTACAAAATTTGCTTATAAAACTATTAATACTATGTTGGACTATAATATATAAAGCTGAAGAGTTTGTTTGTTTGTTTGAGCGCGCTAATTTCAGGAAGTACACGTCCGATTTGAAAAATTCATCCAGTGTTAGATAGGTCATTTATCGAGGAAGGCGGTTTGCGAGACTTCCTGGTGGCCTAATATCGTCGTAATCTTTTTATATTAATTTTAAATATTATAATAGATAAATATTATTTTTTGTAAGGAAGTATTTTAATTCTAAGTTCTGTCGCAGGTCTTTTCATTTTCCCTACGCAAGGCAATGCCTAACGTGATCCTGACAAAACGTTTAAAGAATATAATAGATATGCTGACTAAAAACGTGTACGACTATGGATGCACAGGTACTTTACATTCCTCTTTTTTATTATAAAGAACACTTGTAATACTTTACACTTGCCTTTAATTCCCACTTCCTTATTAGATGCCGCTACATAACCAGATGATGTCGAGTGGAACGATACACCAAAGCAAACTAGATGGCGCTGGGTGGACAGGTCAACAGACGCGGTACAAACGCTTTCGCGTACCATACAAAGTCCAACTCACGCTAGCGAAGTTTCTACAGACGATCACTATATATAGATCCGCTCCTAACAACTCCAACTAGTCCGGACTAAAGATGGATGAAGATATGAGGCGATCGAGCATATCGACCTTTGCTCCCACCTAATTATCCCTCGCCGAAAACCTTCCACCTTGTTGTGCCTTTCTTCATTAAGCAAAGCCTGTGCTCGAAGCTTTGAGCATACCTTACTTTGCCACTTGTCTCTAAAATAAAAGGCTCGCTTGTCACCGCGCATACTCCGAGCACCAAGTTTGTGCTTATCTGAGGGAAAGAATAAAGTTTTAGGCATACTTACTTACGATGGCGCAGCGATCCACACCGGATCTTGGCTTCGCAGACTAAGAATCACCACTTCCCTCGATCCTGTGATATCTCATGGTATTGTGTGGCTAAAATCTGGCTCAGGTTCCCTTATTCCCTAATCCCTAATCTTTCTATCTGTACTTGGGTCGTCCGACTGGTCGTCTACCATTCGGTAGTTTCAAATACGCTCGCTTGACCGCACGATGATTGACCCAATCGACAATTGGCAATTGTTGGAGACATAGTTTTAGGCATACCTAAGGTTATGTTTTTATCCTTAAAAAATATATTGCAGGTATATTCGAACGGCACAAGTTGCTATTCTCCTTTCAAATGGACATAAAACTAGAGCAGAGTGAAGGCAATGTCTCACAACAGCAGTTGGATTTCTTCATCAAAGGCAACGTCTCTCTGGAGAAGGCGGCCAGAGCTTGCCCCGCTGCTTGGATACCGGCACAGGTAGAGTGCGTTCAGTCTAAAAATGCACGCTCCTCCACTAAATTAACTACAGAGATTTGAAAGGGATGACCACAAACTAAAAAAGTTAGGGATCCGTATAAAAACTTCGATAATGTAAATACCCGTGCGAAGCCGGGGCGAGCCGGTGGTTCGCTACATTGCGATGTCAACCGTATTGAATTAAATTAATTAGATTAAATTTATTGTTTTTTTTTATTTATTAGGTCATTAACAAAGAGTACATTACATACTAAACAAATAGAAACTTAAATTAAACTTACATTATAAATGCCACTGCAATTATAAATGACACCACTTGAAATGAATTTGTAGTAGCAAGTTTACAGACTAAAATATACAAGCAAAAACAAAACAGACAACAAAAAAATAAAAAATAAAAATTTATGGGTATAATAATAATTTTAATAATAATAATTTTATGGGTATTTAAATTTCTAGAATTTAATTTTAATCCCTAATAAATCCCTTATTATAAAACTATACTCGTATCTATCAAGCTGGTCCAATTAACACTTAATATCGAATATTAGAATTAGACCCTTAATTTTGACACGGTTTCGAATATGTAACTTTTGTCTTAGTTTGATTCATAATAATCAAGAATAAAGTTGCCCTTACCGCAATTTCTCCTTTTGCTTAAAATATATATATATATATATAGGAATGAATTCATTAATATTTAAATCGTTATATTTCTGCTTTTTATTTATTTCTTAGAAAACATACAAACAATACAATATAGAAACATTATAAAATTAATAATATTTCGTCTAGTTCTACTACATGTATAGGTGTTTACATCAATTCAGTGGTCCCGTAATTGTATTATATATATAAAAATAATAAAATATTGATGTTTTAGTTTATATTTTATTTTCTATTATTCTTTATTTTGTTTTCATTTCATCATTAGCACTTAAATAATATTGTTCATTTTTTTTTTGTTAGCTTAGTTAGCTTGCTGTGGTCTCCTGTAATTGAAGGACCATACAGGTTTTTTTGATCTGATGATGTGTGATTATTTTAGAAATTTAATTACTGCAGCATTGTAAACATTAGCATAATATACGACTCGTGAAGATAATTTTTTGTTTGGTAGACAATATTCACTTCACAGGTGGTCCTATTTAAAAAAATATGCATACGTATACGTCTTTATACATCGATGCTATCTTCGTTTACTTTCCACTAATTTTTTTTTAATATAAAACTAAAACCCCCTTCAAAAAACACCAAGCAATTTATAATTTGTACTTACATATGATAATTTGTATTTTATCGGTACCAAGCCAAATAGGCTCCTCGATACATCAATGCCGATGGCACCGATTTCAACACATCAATAGATAATTAACGCATCATTTGTAAATACAAATTATTTTTTGCTTTTTAGTTTCTTTGTGTTTTTGAAGGCGATTTTCGTTTTGTTTAAAAATAATTTATATTGTTTAGTCTCCAACTTTGTTAAAGATTATTATTTGAATACTAGAAAGCTGTTGGCCTTTAACAATCATTCAATATTTACAAACGTATCACGCAATCTAGGTGTACTTAGTTTTACTAACACGGATCGAGGTCGAGGGCAGTCTTTTTTTAACTTCATGATCCATTAAGACTTTTCTTGTACTAGGGTGGCTCATGATTGGGGTGGTTTTCACAGAATGTCACAGAATTGCGAGCATCATTTAGATGAGCTCGTGCAGTACAACCTTTAAACCTCAATAAAAAAAATAACAGCTCTATTTGATTTTTTTATTTGACCAGCAGTTCAACTTTTCCACAAATATTTTCACATACAGTATATTCCTTAAATATTCTACGGATAACCTTGAATACGGATTTGATACGTCTTCCACGTACACTTGTCAGCCAATTTTTACTCGTTGCCCTTTCTCAATATCAAGTATTGTCCGCTGGTTGTTTGATGTAAGCAGGGTGGGTTATGGTTGTGGAATTTTGAAGCTGCCAATATATTCCCGCTGACATCCAATTTAACTTTCGCCTTGCAACCTTTGCTCTTTTTCGAACAGTACAGTCGACCAAGAAATTGGTTTGCCACGCTAAGGTCGATTGTCGTTTGCACGTCCATTAGTTAAAGGGCTTATTTTTGCTTGTTATGCATTACGTTAATTTCTAACAATAAATTTTTTTTAACTAGGAGCTGCCATCCAAAACGTTAAAGCCCTTTCTTTGTCGGCTTTGTAGATTTCGTTGTGTCAAGTATTTACGTTCAATTTAATGATTTTAAATGACGCATCTATATCACAAACATCTTTAACGTAATAAACACAAATAAAGCCAGGAGTTTTTTTAATTAATCTATCTAATATTTTTTGTTTTCATTTAATTGTATTTTAAAGTGTTAAATTTTTAAATTGACTCGCAACACGAACTTTATTGCACCTAATCAAGCAATTATAGTTAAACAATTTTTGGCCCTATGCTATAATCCCTAATGTAATTAGACTTTTTAGATCAGTTTAAAGTTCGTCTGACATTTGAGATTTTGTGTTTCAAGGCGGAATTCCTAATTATTTTCATATAACACAGGCATTAAGTTGTCTACCTTAGGAATAGACGTCCGTGTGTCATATAGTCCTGTATATATTTATTTATTGCAACCCAAAAACGTTGTTTATTCAATGTGGCGATAAAACTATTTCAAGCATTTCTTCGACATTCTTTTTAGTCATTTTAATCTTGAGGTATATTTTATTATTATAAGTTACAATCAGAAAAACAAGCTGTAATCCATATTAATTTCAACTATGAATTTGATATTGTATGCAATATGATAGGGAAGTAAACAAAATGTATGATGTTGAAAATTTTCCAAAACTCAAGCATATTTTCATTGCGTTGGATCGTGTGGAAATTTAAAAATATCTAGTTTTACTTGTTCCGAACAACATAATTATAGATCGGATATCTTTTTTGACATAATATTCGATTCTTTACTGGAGTAATAGACATAGGGAAGAAGTCAGCAAAGCTGAAGTGGGAATTGGCTGAGCCTGTGGCTCGAATGAACTTGCTGGTAAGCCAATAAGAACATAATAATATGCAAATTTTTAAAAGACCAGCAAGGACTTGCGAATCTCTTGCCAATTCAGGTGTTTATAATAGATAACTTTTATTCTATTCTAAAATGTATAATTTTATTTACCACCAGTTTCGAAAGGAAACGCAATTACAAAAAAAAATATTTAATATACACCAGAAATTACTTTTTAATACCACAATAATAAACAATAAGCAAAGCGAGCAGTGTTTTCTGAACAAAATTGAAAACTTACTAATTAAAGGTGGTATTCCCACAAAATAACTCTAATATGAATGATTTTAGATTGAACGTTTAATTTCCAACTAGAGATAGCTGGCTGGTCGAAATTCACCCACAAGCCTTTTTGCCTATTTGTTAGGACAAATTCACATAAAAATTAGATTTCACAATAAATATAACATACAGTTGTCACGATTACGCTTTGACATCGTCCAATACATGTGTGTATAAATGGTGTATATCGTTTGGCTTTGGAGTGCGGGTGGTTTTATCTGCGTCACCTGCATCTGCGCGCCGCGCGAAGTATATTGTTTATATATCATTCTTTATTCAACTTGCATGTGGTAATACAAAATAATGGCGCTAGATAACGAAGATGAAGTGCCAACAACTCCAGCTAACAAAGTTGAAATTTTACAGCAAATTTTCATTTCTTCTTAAGTTCAAATAATAGAATTTTATTTATTTGTCTATAATAATAATATCTTACGCTGTAAATTCTCTGTTGTATTAATTTATTATGTGACAATGTAGTAGATGTTTGGTTAGATAGAAGGTATTAACTTGAGTTTTCATGTTTATTTCTTTAATATTGTATATAGACTAAAGAAAACAGTATAGGTTTATTCAATTGGAATCTTTAATTTGTTAATTAACAAAAGGCAACCAATATCAGCCATTTGTGTATTTCCAGGCTCTGGTACTTCTGTGTGACAGTCACTTTATGTTTTGGACTAACATTTAACTAGACATATGCCATTATATTATCATTCTTATTTTACAGCAATTATGACACGAAGTTAAAAAATCATTTCTGAAATTAATTACTTATATTGTATTCTACTATTGTTGTATCATTTGGCCTTAGTATTATTTAAAAATCGTTATTTAAGTAATGGTAGACAGGAATAGGAATAAGCATTACATTGTATGTAATCATACAAATGTTATTAACTAACACTATCCTACAACCTGAGCAGTTGTGTGGTACATTTAACTAAAAAATTATCACACCTATAGTTTTAACATAGTAATTTTACTTGATATTTAGGTACATTATCTGTCAAAAAATAATAAAATTAAAAAAAACTGTGAAAAACTGTGCGAGCCCTCACAAAGCTAAGCTTTTCGCTAGTCTATGTATAAAAAGGTGTAATAATTTTTGTAAGATTTTTTAAATACTCACAAGTATCAAAATTTAATTCTACAGCAACCTTTAATTTATGCTATTATGATATAAGAGTCATAATTGTATAAAATATATGTTACTTACCTAAATATAAAGATAGGTATAACAGGTTACCTACTTTAGGAACAGACGACTGTGTGTTTATTGTCCTATGTATTTATTGCAAGGAGAACCCGTAGATAGATTTGGCCCTCGTTCGCACGAGAGCTTTTTTTAACGTGCGCTAAAAAAACGTCGAAAAAGAACATATGAATTCCCCCAAGTACCTGTTCACACGGCAACGCTTTTCTAACGCGAAACTAATAGCGAGTAATGTTCTATTTTCATCGCTATATCTATACTTATACGGTACATTTTCGTATCGACAACGCTGAACAAGCGCCAACGCCGAGAATTAACGCAACGCTTTTTTTAATTCTCGTGCTAATGAGGGCTAATACTTATTAATTTGTCTGTGTTTTGACATCTTTGTTTACAATAATTAAAGTGTAATTTTTAGCGCTAGACTTAGTAAAACGACATTTACCTCGATATAGTCATGGTTTTATGATAGGTACATAGAAATCTTGTACGTAACAAATTAAACCAGTTAAGAGAATTTGGCCACCCCCTGGGAGTGAAGACTTTTCACATAATACATAACAAAATCGCTTCCCATTCTTGTACATAGAACTTTTAAGCAACGCAACGTACATGCAACTCTAATCAGAATTCAGGTTCCCTTCTTTAAAAAGTAAGTTGCGTCTTACGGGCCTGGGATCTCGAACCAACAGATTTTAATGCAGTTTTCATTTATTTAATCACGAATTACATTTAGATGTTTTACAATTATAATAGCGGCTAAAACCTACCATACAATAGCGTGTGAGTTTTATTTTACGTCGAGCTAACAATATTAAGTCATTATAATTATAATTAAAACTAAAACATTCTGTAATTGAGTAGAATCGGTGCAACATGATCCAATTATGCAATCTTTGTTTAAACCTTGGCATAAGCAGTTCCCGGATATGTGAAGATAATTCATTATGATTTTTTTTTAAAGAATATTAGGAATACTTTTTAGATATGTCTAATATTCCCTTTTCCCCCTCCTACTAAGCTTAAATTGTTTACATGATTGACTGGCCCATTGGCGCAGTGGATAGTGACCCTGCCTTCCGCCCCGGGGTCGTGGGTTCGATTCCCGCCTCGATTCAGGGTGTATTATCTATATGTATGTATTCATATATTTAAAAAAAAATTGTATATAAAAGGCGTCTGTTACCTATAACACAGGCATTAAGTTGTCTACCTTACGAACAGAAGTCCGTGTGTCATATAGTCCAGTATATATTTATTTATTTATAATTATGGTATATGCAAGCTCATCTCGTTGAAATAAATATTTAAGCTGTTTCAAGAATAGCGCATAGAAATGTATTCATTACTGTGGGCCAGCATGAATATGTTGAGCGGATAATGGTGGTCGGGGAGCTCTAATGAAAACGTACGCGTTAGCCGTAGGCTTTCTCTGGACTGACGAGCGCATCCCGGGAACTCCACCACAGCTACGTTTCAAAATCTAGTTGCAACACCTATTATTAAGTCTTCATACGTAACAGTACAGATAATGAAACAAAGTGACATTAATCGGGTCCCACTGTTTTACGTGCCTTCCGAAACACGGGGGAGGTCGGATATCAAATATAAACAAGTGCTAGAATGGGTCACCCATCTATCACCCGGTCTCAGCCAGAGCAACTTAACTTAGCGATCGACTCAAATGCCGACCACTGAGTTTAATTGTACATGAGATAGAATCAGATGCATCCAAATGTGTTAATGGTTCTCAATCTTTTTCTATTTTTTGTAACTTATTAATATACCTATTTCCAGCAGATGAACTCTCGGTCTCCCCTAAAACGGCTACTAACCCGGCCTTAACAAAGCGAGTCCGCTATTTTGTAGTGTATAACACACACACACACTCACACACATACATATACACAAATTAAGCAATAATTTCTATCATTATTATAACCTCTAACTACGTTTCATTCATTCTTTTTTTTCTATGTTAGATGCATAAAACCATTTTTAATAAGATTGTCAACAGTTTATTTACAAGTTTCTTTAATGGGGGGAAAGCCAGTGATGCCTATAATACAGGGGACCCTGGCTTAGGCATCAGAGCCCAACCAATATATTATATGAAGCTATTTGACGCTACAATATGTTTTGTAACATTATATTATCTTATTTTTAGGCAAATAAATATATTATTATTATTATAAGTCATGCCTCTGACTACGACTATAATAACACAATTAAGGTCTAATTTAATTACCTATCGCTCAAATTCAATAATAAAAGCTATTTATTTCAGTCGTGAGCTGAGCATTTCGCAAATGCAATCGCGTGTCAAAACTCGTTTATTTGACTCAACAACAGTGCCGTTCACACTAGCCCATTAACAATACATATCTATCCATCGCTCAACCTTTTAAGGGGCTTTGTTTTAGAATATGCACCAGCGCCGCCACTCACAAAGTATTGGGAAATGGTACAAAAATGATTTTGTACCGATGGAGACAACCCGTTAATAGAGTCCTTTTGTGGCGACACTGTTACACACAGAAAATCTTGACTTATAAATGCGACTGTAAGTTTGTATGTCTTGTTTTCGATTTATTGATTTTTAAGGTTCCGTAGCCCGACAAGGAACTCTTACTGTATCGGTTTTCCCGTCCGTCTGTCTACCCGTATGTTGTTCCCCCCCCCCCTTCCTTAGTATTTCCAAAACTATTACATGTAGAGACTTGAAATTTTCCAAGTTGATAGAACATTGTAATAAGTATCATCACCTCATAAGTAAAATTATTTTAAGTGAAATCGAACAACAGCTTTTGAAATTATTCAACAAATACAATTATCGCGTATCAAATACGGAACCCTTTTATATACGCCTATTTTCACACGCTCTCGGCTACTTGTATTTAAATTCATGGGACTTCATTTTTAGTGCAACATCCAATTCTTTTCGTTAAAATTAATGCAGCTAATGTTACTCATATCTGCCAGTGACAATTTCGTCAAAACCATTCCGGACTTTACCCGTAACAAATAAAGTGGTGAAATTAGAAACAAACAAATCATAAAAAAATCTTGTATAGGCCAATTTAGATTATATAAAGATATTTTATTTCCATTTTTATTATTTTTTTTTAGCGTGAGGAAATCCGGGACTGATACTCGCCGTCACTGGAGCCGATGACAAGTTATGTCGAGCTCTGACTAAAACCTCACGTTGTTCGTCGCTCCTCGTTGCGCGACGAAGACGCGGGGGCCATTCCATTTTTATTATAACAGTTTATATAAATTAACTTAATAAATATATAATTTAATTTAATAAATATATATAAATTCGGATTTAATAAAACAAAAGGTGTTGCGGGCATCAGCACGGTCTAAGTACAGGTACTTATTATGGCAGTTTCATTTTTGAGATACAACAAGGTATTATTCTTGCTATTGCAAAAATAAATAATTTGAATATGTCTTGCAATATTTCTTTGCTCAAGTGGGTGTTACAAAATTATACCTAGAAACCGAACAACATAATGTGGTGTAACTTTGGGCAATTCCGTTGAATATTTATTAAAATTCCGTAGTAAAAGTTTTAATAAGGAGATAGGAAATAGGATATTTCCAACTGAACTATATTTATTTACATTTAGTACAAAGACTTACATATATTTTTTATTAAATTTTGATGTTTTTGTTTCGTGACACAACAAAGAGGAAAGTGGTTTTAAAAAAAGGGCAAGCGAAGGAAAAAATCATCGATGTCGTGATTTATGACTTGTCTATTTTTGTCTATTTTCTATTAAATTTCATTTTTATTATTATGAGAGAATTATACAATATGAAAACAGCAAATACTCAACAGTAAATTTTCCATAATTAATAGTCCTTACAATTGTACATAAATAATATTGTTTTGTACAAAGTTCACAGAGTCGATTGCGCAATACAGATGATACCGGCTACGTTGTAAAAATGTATGCATTTGAGATGGGGGTCACTCGATAGCTGTCGAACTTTATTATTTGCACTCTTAATATATGCACTCAAACTCGATTACATCGATGCAATCACATCTACATCAAATAATCAACTGTTACGTACCATCTAGACATTTGTAAAAATGTTTATGTAGTCTGTGATCTATTAAATAATAAAAATGTAACCGTTCTTGTAACTTCATGCCTCGCATGATTTCTCTTTGGCATCAGTTACCAGTATAGGTGTTTCCGAACCGATATGACTTAGGGACCTTTAAGATTCATTCATTCATATTCATTCTTGAAAGGTCTAACGCATCTGCTCTGTAATATTACAGCTCGTTTGCCACATGTTTTATAAAAAAAGATCATGTCGTGTCGTGGGCCACGAAATAGAAACGAAGTTCCATATCACATAAATATCAATTTAAATTTCTAGTTCAAGTGAAATTAAGCAAACAAACGTGAAAACAATATTCGTATTTTTACTATTTGCTAATTTTTAAGGCTTTGAAATTAAAAAGAGGCATGCCAAAAAACTAATATTAGAAATGGCTGCCCTGTGAAATTGAATAATTTTGTCAGATCCGACATTTTTCTACGCCTATGACGATTTAATTTTAGTAGGTTCGATACACACCCAGCGTACAGCATTTCGTTACGTGACGTTTTCTACTAAATCGCGCTACCCCTAATTTCCGTAAGCCGCGTTAAGGAACTTCGTTCTAAAAACATAAAACATAACGGCAAGTTAGATAAAAATGTAAATAAATAAAATGAGTTACGACAAATGTTTCTTGTCCCAAATTTTTCTTCTAAACTTTTCGTAGAGACTTCTTTTTTAAACTCGCGTACGTCAACTATCTATTCCTAGTATTACTAGCATGAATATTCCCGTTATGTAAGCAAGTTCTAGTTTTATACTTGCCTGGATGTGATCGCTTGCTTGGGCGCGTTTTTTTACTGCAGCAATTACCCGCATCTAAATGCACTGTTAAGATAATTGAACACTACGACTTCTTATGCGAAATTCTGGCCGATAAATGCTATCTATTGATAGAATACAACTATAGTTGTAGCTATTAGATTCGATCGGATATATTGTGAGACAGTCCATTTTCATAATACGATTATCCGAATAAATGGTGCATGAACTGTATATCAAATATGTAGGTATGTCTTATACCAGAGCCAGGCATAGCTCAAAATGTTTGTACATTTTCGTCCTTGAAGTCTATAAAGTTCTACAAAACTTTGTGTAGTTACACTAAGTTCTCGGCCACACTACATGATCATTGAAATGAGCATTCAAATAAAGCTATGTCTGGCTCCGGCATAACAAAAATTAACCGCATACTTGAAGTTCTGTCAAGATATTTAAAAAAAAATTCCTTTCAATATCAGAAACAGTTGGGACACTATAAAGAAACCTTTTTCCAACATAAAAAAGCGGCAACGACTCAAGGAATTTGATACACGGAAATATAAGTTCTCGCATTGTCATCATTAAAGCCTACCTTGGCCGCCCGTCCGTCTTTTATCTATAAGGTCTATGTACATTCTATATAACACTTATTACTTGGTACATACGTTAAATTTCCTTCACTTTTTCTAACATGGAAAGAGTATTATTTTTATTGATTAGGTGGTCTAATATAAAGTTAAAGGGAATTAAAAATATTCCCCTAAAGCCGATGTTCTATTAATACATTCTTAATATTAGTGTATTTAATACCATTATATTCACTAAATAATTGTAATAAAACACGTATCTACTATTATATTCATATGTATAAAGCTAAAAAGTACGTTTGTTTGGTTGAAAGCGCAAATTTTGGGAACTACTGGTCCGATTGGAAATTCCTTTCGGTGTTAAATAGCCCATTTATCGAGGAAAGCTATATATCGTCACGATCAGTCTGAATAAATTTTGTCACCTACATTTACGTGGACGAAGTTGCGGGTAATAGCTAGTTGTTTACATTCAGATTCCTTGCAAAGACTTATAAAAAATACTTCATACACTATATACGTGTAACTCTAAAGGTTTTTGCAGCGCACGCCAGAATACCTCGCAGATGGCAGACTTTTCTCCTACTCGCTTGTCATTTATCCTTATATTTTGGTCAATTCACACAATTTTTTTCTAATTTATAGCCTATGTGTTATTCTGCTGTATAAACTATATTATTGTAAAGTCTTATTAAAATCCATTCAGTAGTTTTTCCATGAAAGATCGTCAAACATACATCCATGTGTACAAACTTTCGCGTTTATAATATAAAAATGGTGAAGTAGTGTTTTTATAATGTGGGATCTTGCATCATAAAAAAAATTATCGGTTTTCAATCGTACACAAATCTATATCTGTAATCGTATTTTTATGTAAAACTTATCAGCGTATCGTATACAGTGCAAGGTAATTCGTAATAGTTCCGGTCGACAATAAAATTAGTTGTTTCTTATAACTACTGCCGTCTGTAACTTCAAAGGAGGTCGTAGCTGAATCAATGTTCGGCACCGGTTACTATTATGTTTATAGTAAGAAGCTTTATTACTTATACGTAATACGGTAAAGTTGTGACGTCACACTGAAAGTTTAAATTAATAAAATCTTATAATCTATCCATATATATTTATACATATCTTATATATAAATAAATAAATAAATATATAGAACTATATGACACACGGGCGTTTGTTTCTAAGGTAGACAACTTAATGCCTGTGTTATAGGTAACAGCCGCCTGTTATACACAAATACATATTTTATTAAATATATAAATACATACATATGGATAATACACCCAGAATCGAGGCGGGAATCGAACCCACGACTCCGGACCAGAAGGCAGGGTCACTGCCCACTGCGCCAACGGGCCAGTCATCTATGTATATTAAAAATCAATCTTTTTTTGTTAGTCTCGCATAAACTCAAAAATCGCTAACCGCTTTACATTCTGTTTATTTTGTTTCATTACCCGTATTTTAGGGAAGGTTTAAAAGAAAAGAAAGAAAGCAAAATTCAACGAGTCTGGGTGTATGTATATCCATATTTACGTATATATTTCCAAAAGAAAATTGTGTGTAACAGGCGGCTGTTACCTATAACACAGGCGGCATTAAGTTGTCTACTTTAGGAACAGACGTCCGTGTGTCATATAGGCCTATATATTTATTATTATTTATATTTATTATATTACTAGAAATTCGGCAGCATTAAGCTGAGGTACCCTTTTCAGCTGAAGTACCAAGAAACAACTATTATTATTTATTTCTCTTTTGTTTTCATAATTTTTTTATTTTATAAAGCAAGGTCACCTATCGAGAATATTGGCCGGCAAAGCAGCTGCGACCCTTCTGGCGGTGCAGACGTCCCTGGGCGACGGTAGTCACTTAGGTAATGAACCGCATGATGGTTTGCTCCTTGTAAAATTTAAAAAAAAAATCCGGAAAACCGCGAAACGTACAAAGGTGAAATTTAGGCAAGAAGGCAGTTTATAGTTTCTAGACATCCGCCATCATCAAACGGTATTGAGGAATGGCTTGGGATGTTGAAGATAGAGATGTCTTACGTACTGTCGGGTGGGATGGTGAATTGAAGACTCACAACGTGGCACAGAAATTGTGAAATAAATTTATATAAAGAATATAAATCACATTTAACGCTTTTATTTATTTTATGATCATGTTCTTCGTTATAAAGGTAGTTTTCTTACAAGGTTGTCTTTGACATGTGTTCACAGATTAAGGAGGTCATCTATGTCTGTGTTTAACGGTAAATTTTACACAGGCATTAACCTGTTTTAAAAGTAAATGCCGACTGGTATATATGTATATTTACATACATTATTTTTAAATATATACTAGCAGACCCGATAGACGTTGTCATGTTCGGTCATGCCATAACGTTGTAATTTTAGGTCATCTGCTATTAGCCAGTTACCCAATCTCCTTTATACAGGGTGGGCCAGAAAGGCGTACGATTTTAAAAACACTCTTGCGCTTGAACCATATGAGAGGGATCATCAGTTATAAAATCTTAAATGACATCACGCGAATTTTATGATTTGTTATAACTTACACCCTTGACCCTTGTCGCTTCCCACCTTTGTACTGGCAGATCTTTTAAACTACGCGACGGAATTTAATGCCATTTTCACCAATAAAAAGAGCGATTCATGGGGAAGGTTTATATCTATAATACATACGTATTATAGTAGATAAAATCCGAGAATCTCAAAAGATTTCTAGCGTGATGTCGTAAATACGCTTACATTGTGTGCGCTGTTTAAACTTTACGAGATAGATCAAAATAATGTACTACGGACTTGTGTATCTTAAAAAGGTCTATAAGAAATTCAGGGACAGTATACGTCTCTCTCCTAAGGATAACCCAAAGTAACCATTTTTATCTTTTACATATTACAATAACGAACTATTTACGAAGCTAGTTTAAAAAATACCATATAAATCCTTATACAATTGAATACGCTAGATACTTAGTACATTTTATGAAGACCAAAATTGCCCTCTACAGCATAGCATTATATATCTCTGACTAAAATATTGTTTTAGAGGTTGAATTCTTTCGGTATTTTGCGAGTTAAATTAGCATATAAACAGCGTTAAATCAGTATAATATATATAAACTGCTCGTAGTATATGTTTAATTACATTAATTGTTCACAATATGTTTTTTAAAATTTGGAGAAAAATCGTACAAAGTTGGAAAGCGACATCATTTTATAATAAGTAATGCTGATATATGTATATGACAAATGGCATACTTTTGTAGCCGAATTTCCAACAGTCTAGCATAAATTAATACAGCTAGGTATTATTTTTATAAGTATATTCTCTCGGGAGTCCAATTAAGAGTAGGCGTGGCTTAATCAGTGGTCGGTATTTGAGTCGATCGCTTGGTTAACTTGCTGTTGCTGCGACCGGGTGATAGATGGCTGACCCATTCTAGCACTAGTTTATATTGGATATCCGACCTCCTCCGTGTTTCGGAAGGCACGTAAAACAGTGGGACCCGATTAATGTCACTTTGTAACTCGTCAGCTCTTATGCTATATCCAAATACAAAAATTGTTAGCATATCTTATGCCAGACCCAGACATAGTTTCATCTGAATGATCATGTAGTGTGGCCGGAGACTGTGAAACTTCACAAAGATTTGAAGAACTTTGTAGACTTCAAGGACAAAAATGTACAAACACTTTGAGCTATATCTGTGTCCGGTATTAATAAATATAAAGAAAAAAAAAATCACGAAATAGTTTCATCGGTTTCGGTCTGTACAAGATTTTGAATCTAATGTCCGCTATACATATATCCACAAATACTTGCGATTTAACTGTGCAGTTCGAACTGCGCTGTTTTATCGATCGCGTGTATGAAAAACCGTTGTCGATTAAACTGCATAGTTTTATCGTTGTGTTAGGATGGCGATCATACCGTGCCATGATGGCTCATTTCGGTAGTTCTTTACGGAGCTTGCTTTAACTTTCGATTTAACTGCACAGTTAAATCGCAACGAATTATCGGTAGCGGCTGTAATAAATTACAACCATTATTTTATATGTATAAATTTTAGTAACTGTTTAATATAATATCCTATGTTAGTATGTGTGCAATTAAGTGTTTTTGATAGACCGACAATAATATTAATCGGAAGCAAATTTGAAAAAATTGTTTCGCAGTCACTATGCCAGTGTCCAGCCTATACGTTTACAGTGACTTTATAATTTTAGTGTCTTTGCTAGAATACCCGTTTCTTTTCATTACTTATATCAGTCCGGCCCCAAACTTTTGAAACATCCATTATGTCTGAGCCAGACATAGCTTCATTTGAATGATCATTTAAATGATCATGTAGTGCGGCCGGGGACTTTAGGTAGCTACGCAAAGTTTTGTAGAACTTTGTAGTCTTCAAGGACAAAATTTTACAAACATTTTGAGATATGTTTGCCTCTGGCATTAGAGGAAGTGCCTCGCTTACAGTCTTTTTAAAAATCGGCGTGAAGTGGCGACAACACTGTCACGTTAAGTGTTGGTATTTTTGTGTTCACGTCACGTATAAAGTCCGCTAAGCGAGCGTGAAGGGGGCGAGTTTACGCATGGGTATAGTCGCACGCGAAAGTATTGTAACTAAACTATTATATTTTTTATTTAAAATGGTTATTTTAGAATGTCAAATAATAGTTATTATAAAGACATTGAAATGAAAACAGGCTGTAATTAAAATTCGGTATTTTTTTAATCCTAAAAAATACTACTGAGTGCAGTACTTACTAAAAAATTGTGGACTTGTCTACTGTGCCGTTATCAGCACCTTTCCGTATAAAACAATGAACATTATAAACCATTTGTTTTTCATCATGCAAAACCATGATGACGGGAAAGTTTTGTGCTTGTCTGTACTTTTGGAGCGAACAAACGTGATCGCATAGCGGCAAGCTGAGGTCTACTGACGAACCAATAGCGCGTGCCCACAGATATGCCGGGAGAGTGTTTTCTGTCCCAACCTTCCCTGCCACCAATTTCGCCGATAAATTGTTCATTGTCCGCGAATGTGATTGAGTGATATTAGTCGTGAGAATGTAGCGTTCCAGAGATGAGATCAAACGGCAGTCGCTCGTCTAAATTGAATAAGAACTGCATTTTCCTCTATAAAAACGATTTTTGAGTCGATCGCTAGGTTAAGCAGTTTTTACCGCGGCCGGGTTGTAGATGGGTGACCGATGCTAATATCGGGTTCGTTCCGCCCTCCTCCGTGTTTCAGAAAGCACGTATTACAGTGGGTCGCGATTAATGTCACTGAGTGATATTAAACGCGAGATTGTAGAGATTGTGGGGTTTCCTAGGATGACACCAGACGGCAGTTGATCATCGTAGGTCACCCCACAGCCAGATCCTCTGCAATTTAAGCAGACCCTACCACTAGGCCATGATAACGCTGAGAAGAAGAAGAATTCTATATACCTTTATCATTTCCTGGTGTGTAATGACAAATTCCTTGTCATAGAGCAAAGTGCATCTTACAGCGTGCGGTGAGTGGGTGTGAATGACAGCACCAGCATTACGCTCCCTATAGGCTAGCATGAAAAGTGGTGTGCATTGGCTTTTTTTCAGTCTGGAATAGACCAATAATATTAACTGATTACAAGATTGAGAAGGGTTATACATTAGTCAAGCTAGACAAATATTTATTAACTTATTTTCTAGACCAGGGGTTGGCAACATTTCGAGTCTAAAGAGCCAAAAATAACAATTCACAAAATTTCAAAGTTTTTAACGAGCCACAAAATTTTTCCTTTGCCAATAATAAATAGAAGCAGTATAAATAAAGTTTTTGATGAAAAGGCCTAATCCATTTTTTATACGAAAAATATCTATTTATCCATATAAGTAGTATTATATAATTTATTTTCGTAAGGAACTAAAGAGCCACAGCTTCACATACAAAAAGCCGCATGTTTGTAAACCGCAGATTGACAACCCCTGTTCTAGACCAAACAATAAGATATCATAATAAAAGCTAATATTGCAATATTCAGTCTTCTATAACCTCAAGAGACGAAATTTTTGCAGGTGCTGAGTCCATCATGTTGCAGAGGAAGGAATCATAGCTGTGCCTGGGACTTGTGATCCAGGTGTAGGTTTAATAGTGCTCTTTATAATGGCCTCTAATATCCCTTTCCCTGCCTAGTCGAATCTGGTACGATCCTACTAGTGGAGCTTTAGATGTTGAAAGAACTAAAAACTAAGTTAAACAATCTCTATAAAAGAATGTATTACACAGAAGTAATACAAACAAATACACAATGAAATCTTACTTTTTTTCTGGCGGTGGCAGTTCTAAATCCTCATCGTTTATATTCTGCACAAACAAATCATCAGGTTTCATCCGTTCTTTCTGCACGCCAGAGGGTGCAATATATATTTTGTTTCTACAAAAAAAGTATGCAATAACACATGTGAAGCAATGTGGTCTATTTGGTGATTACATATTTCATTATGGTGGTAAAATTTAAATTAAAAACCAGGACATAAGTAAGTAATTTCTTTGTTACACACACTATAAAAGAACAGTCTACCAGAGAGACAAATTTCTTAGCATTCAATGGATTCATCATGCAACTACAGAGCCCATCTTATTGCAAATGAAAGAACCCTATCAGTGCCTAACCAGGTTTTAGTGGCCTAGGTGTAGGTAACACATATAAAAAAAAAAGTTAAATAAGATACATAGCATCTGAAGATATTATTTATAAATAAATATACGGACTAACAAGGAAGTCTGTTCCCAAGGTAAAAAACATAATGCTACAGGCATTATGTTTTATAGACAACAGTCACCTGTTATAGACAAATATTTGTTTGTAGAAATAATATAAATAAAATTTTAATTTATTTATATTATTAATTTATAATTTATAATAATTAAATAAATACATAGGACTATAAGACACACCAACATCTGTTCCTAAGCTAGACAACTTTATGTCT